>CAUDMG010004121.1:770000-785000 GCA_958450375.1 Homarus gammarus
CCCCGTAATACTGACACTACACACACCGACCCTGTAATACTGACACTACACACACTGACCCCATAATACTGACACTACACACACTGACCCTGTAATACTGACACTACACACACTGACCTCGTAATACTGACATCTACACACGCTGACCCTGTAATACTGACACTACACACACTGACCCCGTAATACTGACACTACACACACTGACTCCGTAATACTGACACTACACACACTGACCCTGTAATACTGACACTACACACACCGACCCTGTAATACTGACACTACACACACTGACCCTGTAATACTGACACTACACACACCGACCCTGTAATACTGACACTACACACACTGACCCCGTAATACTGACACTATACACACTGACCCTGTAGTACTGACACTACACACACTGACCCTGTAATACTGACACTACACACACTGACCCTGTAATACTGACACTACACACACTGACCCCGTAATACTGACACTACACACGCTGACCCTGTAATACTGACACTACACACACTGACCCTGTAATACTGACACTACACACACTGACCCTGTAATACTGACACTGCACACACTGACCCTGTAATACTGACACTACACACACTGACCCCGTAATACTGACACTACACACACTGACCCTGTAATACTGACACTACACACACTGACCCCGTAATACTGACACTACACACACTGACCCTGTAATACTGACACTACACACACTGACCCTGTAATACTGACACTGCACACACTGACCCTGTAATACTGACACTACACACACTGACCCCGTAATACTGACACTACACACACTGACCCTGTAATACTGACACTACACACACTGACCCTGTAATACTGACACTACACACACTGACCCTGTAATACTGACACTACACACACTGACCCCGTAATACTGACACTACACACGCTGACCCTGTAATACTGACACTACATACACTGACCCTGTAATACTGACACTGCACACACTGACCCTGTAATACTGACACTACACACACTGACCCTGTAATACTGACACTGCACACACTGACCCTGTAATACTGACACTACACACACTGACCCTGTAATACTGACACTACACACACTGACCCTGTAATACTGACACTACACACACTGACCCTGTAATACTGACACTACACACACTGACCCTGTAATACTGACACTACACCCTGTAATACTGACACTACAAACACTGACCCTGTAATACTGACACTACACACACTGACCCTGTAATACTGACACTGCACATATAAACCTCAGGACCAAAGAACATGTATAAAGCGACTGTGTAAAACTGAACTTTTTAAATACACAAACAATATACAAATGGACTGGTACTAAATACACTGTTGTTACACTGTCTGCTACACCCTACCTTCAACTTCATATACTCAATGATTGACCAATACACAGGGTAGGTGCTGTTTTTCATGAGGCAGGTGTGTCGATGAATTAATTAACTAAAGGTAAAACACAATACTTGGAATCGTATGTTTTAAGGTGTGTGTGTGTGTGTGTGTGTGTGTGTGTGTGTGTGTGTGTGTGTGTGTGTCATTCTCTCTCTCTCACCTCGAAGGCAATAGAGTGTCTCCAGGCCTGGTGTATGGTGAGGGAGAGCACGATCATTGGCGTCATACACACGAAGAACAACGTCGACGTCCCCCCCAGCAGGAACATGAGACGAGACTCCTCCGCGTACTGCCGTCTCTGCTCCCCACTTACCTGAGATGGTGGTTAATTAACAGGATGAGAGGAAGGTAAAGGTAATATAGTGGTTATTTTTAGAGATACTACCACTACTAATACTACTACAACTACTTCTACTCCATTACTACTAACCTATTTTTTTTTTAACATCGTGGCCTCCAGCCTCCCCCAATAGCCACACCTTCGCCGCCATTTTATTACTTTAATATTAAATCTCCTAATACATAAGTAACTATCCTAGCTGTGTTGAGTTAGTTGAGCCGCAGATCTATGTGGCATTCAGTGACTGTTGCCTCATAGTCAATATCTGCAGCAGTTGTCGGAGTAGGGGCAGAAGCTCTCGTTCCCCTGAGGCAGAGCAAAGCCGACCGAAGGAGAGAGAAAGACAGTCGACATCTCATCCAGGCTGTAACATAACTTCTGGGCTGCTGCTTCTGTTCGGAGATCACCTCCGCGAGTCTGGCGTAGAAACATCTTGCACTTGGGCCCATCCCACCAGAGGTTGTGAACACTAGAGGAGTGAAGCTGCCTTGATCAACGTTCTGAATTCTCTCCCCGTATGCCCTTATCTTGTCGTTCTCGTTCCTCCTGTGTGCAGCATCTACTACTACTACTACTGACCTACTACTACTACTACTACTACTACTACTACTACTACTACTACTACAACAATAATAACAACATAAACAACAATAACAATTTCAAAATATATTCCATATCTCAACTATAACATATTACTAAACACTGTGGTCACGTTCATAAAGGTCACGTAAGGTCGCTGAAGGTCACACAAGCTCACTGAAGGTCACACAAGCTCACTGAAGGTCACACATAAGGTCACTGATGGTCACACAAGGTCACATAAGGCCACTGGAGGTCACATAAGGTTACTGACGTGTGACTTGACCCATAACAGAGAGAGAGAGAGAGAGAGAGAGAGAGAGAGAGAGAGAGTCTGGCATTAATAATATCTACGACAATTAAATAGATAAATGAGTAAGGGGATGTGAGGGGAGGGGGAGGGGAGGGGAGGGGAGAGGAGGGGAGGGGAGGAGAGGGGAGGGGAGGGGAAGGGGAGGGGACAGGTACTATGACTTACCAGCTATAGCAGCGAGCGTTACCATGACAACGAGGTTCTAGTAATGTCTTCACCATCTGTAGCACCAGGAGGCCAAGCATGGTAACCTCTTTATGGTGACCTGTGACCCTGTGACCTGTGACCCTGTGACTTATGACCCTGTGACCTGTGACTTCTTTATGGTGACCTGTGACCCCAATGACCTGTGACTTCTTTATGGTGACCTGTGACCCCAATGACCTGTAACTTCTTTATGGTGACCTGTGACCCCAATGACCTGTGACTTCTTTATGGTGACCTGTGACTTCTTTATGGTGACCTGTGACTTCTTTATGGTGACCTGTGACTTCTTTACGGTGACCTGTGACCCCAATGACCTGTGACTTCTTTATGGTGAACTGTGACCCCCAATGACCTGTGACTTCTTTATGGTGAACTGTGACCCCAATGACCTGTGACTTCTTTATGGTGACCTGACCCCAATGACCTGTGACTTCTTTATGGTGACCTGTGACCCCAATGACCTGTGACTTCTTTATGGTGACCTCTGACCCCAATGACCTGTGACTTCTTTATGGTGACCTGTGACCCCATGACCTGTGACCCTGTGACTTCTTTATGGCAACCTGTGACCCCATGACCTGTGACCTCTTTATGGTGACCTCATGACTTTATTCAACCCTTAAATTCCTCCTCTCTGTTTCCCCTAATGTATCACGTTGACCTTTCCTCGTTTGACCTCTGACCTTTTTATAGCCACCTTATTGGAATAGGTTAGGTTAGGTTACATTCCTTGTCCTAACCTAACCTAACCAACTCAACAAGTGTATTTCTATATATTGTATGACCTGCTAGTGACCTTGTTTGACCTTCCAATGACCCAACCTGACCATACCTCACCCCACACCACCCTCCAATCACCTCATCAGACCTCACATCACCCTCCAATCACCCCATCAGACCCCACACCACCCTCCAATCACCCCATCAGACCCCACACCACCCTCCAATCACCCCATCAGACCCCACACCACCCTCCAATCTCCCCATCAGACTCCACACCACCCTCCAATCACCCCATCAGACCCCACACCACCCTCCAATCTCCCCATCAGACCCCACACCACCCTCCAATCACCCCATCAGACCCCACACCATCCTCCAATCACCCCATCAGACCCCACATCACCCTCCAATCACCCCATCAGACCCCACATCACCCTCCAATCACCCCATCAGACCCCACACCACCCTCCAATCACCCCATCAGACCTCACATCACCCTCCAATCACCCCATCAGACCCCACATCACCCTCCAATCACCCCATCAGACCCCACATCACCCTCCAATCACCCCATCAGACCCCACATCACCCTCCAATCACCCCATCAGACCCCACCTGACCCTCCAATCACCCCATCGGACCCCACATCACCCTCCAATCACCCCACCTGATCCCACAACACCCTCCAATCACCCCATCAGACCCCACATCACCCTCCAATCACCCCACCTGATCCCACATCACCCTCCAATCACCCCATCAGACCCCACCTGACCCTCCAATCACCCCATCAGACCCCACATCACCCTCCAATCACCCCATCAGACCCCACCTGACCCTCCACCCCACCTGTTCCCACATCACCCTCCAATCACCCCCATCAGACCCCACCTGACCCTCCACCCCACCTGATCCCACATCACCCTCCAATCACCCCACCTGACCCCACATCACCCTCCAATCACCCCATCAGACCTCACCTGACCCTTCAATCACCCCCTCAGACCCCACATCACCCTCCAATCACCCCATTAGACCCCACACCACCCTCCAATCACCCCACCTGATCCCACATCACCCTCCAATCACCCCATCAGACCCCACCTGACCCTCCACCCCACCTGATCCCACATCACCCTCCAATCACCCCCATCAGACCCCACCTGACCCTCCACCCCACCTGATCCCACATCACCCTCCAATCACCCCACCTGACCCCACATCACCCTCCAATCACCCCACCTGACCCCCTCTTACCTTGTTAGTCATCTTCCGCCTCTTCTCACACACAGCCTTGTAGGTCCGGATTATCCTGACGTTGAGGTACACAAGGATGAGCGCCGGGACCAGTTTGAACGCTAGCTCCAGCAGCCACTTGTACGCCTGGAAGTATATCGAGTCCACCAGCCAGCCATTCACCTCCTTCGTATGGACCACTGAATCTGTTGGGGTGACGGAGGCGCTGTAGAAGGTGGTGGTTGTGAGTAGTGAGTGGTGAGTGGCGGTGATGGTGGTGATGGTGGTGATGGTGGTAGTAGTGGTGGTGGTGGTGGTGGTGGTGGTGGTGGTGGTGATGGTGGTGATGGTGATGGTGGTAGTAGTGGTGGTGGTGGTGGTGGTGGTGGTGGTGATGGTGGTGATGGTGGTGATGGTGATGGTGGTAGTAGTGGTGGTGATGGTGGTGGTGATGGTGGTGGTGATAGTGGTGATGGTGGTGATGGTGGTGGTGATGGTGATGGTGGTGATGGTGGTGGTGGTGGTAGTAGTGGTGGTGATGGTGGTGATGGTGGTGGTGATAGTGGTGATGGTGGTGGTAGTAGTGGTGATGGTGGTGGTGATGGTGATGGTGGTGATGGTGGTGGTGATAGTGGTGATGGTGGTGAATGGTTGAAGGTGGTAGCGACTCAAGAGCTGTAGAAGGGAGTGATGATGATGATGATGATGGTGAGAGAGACACCTGACTACACACTCTATAACGCCATTGATCATCAAAGACACAACTAAAATGATCCTCTATGACCAACGACAGGTATGTGGCGAGAGGAGGGAAGTGAATTTCAAAGGGATTTAGACACTTTGAGAAGGAGAGAGAGAGAGAGAGACAGAGAGATAAAAAGAAATGGGAGAGATAAGGAGACAGACAGACAGACAGACAGACAGACACATCATAACACACACGCCATTACAGTCTTCTTCACACCTTTCCTCTTCTTATTAATCTTCTCTCTCCCTCTCTCTCCCTCCTCCCTATTCTCATAACTGTCTTGTCTATTTGTCTCTCTTCTCGACTTTCTTATCACTTTCACTCCCTCTATTCTACCCTTCTCTTTGCGTCTCACTTCTCCTTCTTTCTAATTTCTCTCCATTTCGTGTTCTCTCTCTCTCTCTCTCTCTCTCTCTCTCTCTCTCTCTCTCTCTCTCTCTTCCCTTTCACCCATCACGAGAATATTGGTCACTTCCCCTTTTCCATCTTCCCCTTTTTCTACCTCTTCCTCTTTCCTCACTCTTCCTCTTCCTCCTCTTTCCTTCCTCTGCCTCCCCCTTCCTTACTCTTCCTCTTCCTCCTCTTTCCTCACTCTTCCTCTTCCTCCTCTTTCCTTCCTCTTCCTCCTCTTTCCTTCCTCTTCCTCCCCCTTCCTCTTCTCCTTTCATTACTGTAATCCCTCAGTCTCTCTTGCCAACTAACCCCTGTTCAAGAAGAATATGGTGGTGATGGTGGTGATGGTGGTGGTGGTGGTGATGGTGGTGATGATGTTGGTGGTGATGGTGGTGGTGGTGATGGTAATGGTGGTAGTAGTGATGATGGTGGTGGTGATGATGGTGGTGGTGATGGTGGTGGGGTGAGATTAACAGTGACATGACTCCTTTCTGTCTCTTCAAACCCCTTCCCTTACCCCCTACACCCCCCCCCCCTTTGCACTCACCTGTATCCGTCCTACAGGTGGCTACATGGGCTAGGAACAGGTAGGGGCTATAGAGGACAAAGGTGGTGATAGGGATGACTGAGACGGTCACATAGGCTCTAGTAGTGCCACATAGGTTCCTCGCCTGGGCCGGGTAACACACTGAGATGAAACGTTCCACTGTCAGAGCCAGCAGCATCACCACGCCGATACCTGAAGGAGGGAGAAGGTCAGATAGTCGGTGAGATACGTAGTGAGATAATAGAGAGAGAGAGATAGTGTTTTTTTTTAAGTAATTTCATATCTATGTATTTTTTTAGGAATAAATATTTGATCTTAATTATTCCGTAGATATTTTCACCCATGGCGTCCCGTGTTCGTGTCCTATGTTGAACTATAAATGCCTGAATCCGGTCTATGTAAACATGTACCAGTAAGGACGGAACATCACACGACGGGGAGTTTATTACCGTAAATGTTATCTTGATTCTCTTTTGTTTTCACTTTTTATAGTTTTGACTTTACTGGTTTTAGTGTTTATAGTTCGAGCAAATCCTCTTATTGTTTTTTTTCCTCGCGCCATTGGTTCAGTACACACACACACACACAGACCAGCACGCAATTCAGTTATCTGTGCTTATGGATGCTACAGACTGTCAACAAGCGTTCATCTGTCAACAAGGACTATTTAACAGGACGGGTAAGTGTTCAAAATGTGACCGAGAACAAACAGACAGTGAACAAGAAATATGAACCTCCTCCGCCATTAACCTTAAATTTATATAGTTTTCATAAACATTATATATTTTAGAGGTTAATCTATATTCTAAGACCTGGGTTATATAATATATATATATATATATATATATATATATATATATATATATATATATATATATATATATATATATATATATATATAATGTTACGACCGTGTCGTATTTTTCTATTATTTTTTATAACCTGCTTCCATGTTGTTCCGTATTATTCCTGTAATGATGTGTTATATTTACTATTATATAATCTAGTCACCTTACCCTGTGCTGTTAAGGTTTTAACTGTCATTATTTATTCAAGCCCATCTTATTTCTTCATTTAGTACTGTAACAAGCATTCTTTGTTTCTCTAACGATCATCTGCATCGTTAAAGGACCCATGTTTCACCGGCGTGTCTCAGTGGAGGGAGAGGACCTTAAATATAGTACCCACCAGCAGACGGAGTTCAGTCCAGTCCTCTTGTCATTCAGTCCACGTTCTTTTGAGTGACACTCGTCACCTGTTACTTATACTTTATTTTATTTCTGTGTTGTTCCTGTCGCCACCAATGTGGTATCTCTATGTTAGTACCTATTTATGTCTCTTATGTGTCCATCAGTGCTTGCTAAGTTACACTTAAGTAATTCAGTGTTGTTTTACGATAGTTAATTCCAGTGTTAGTTATTTTATATGTTTATGCAGTGTTAACTTAATCCAGTGCTTTATTTTTACTCTATATGTTTAAGCAGTTCTTTTGATGTTTCGATGTTTTAGTATCATTTGTGTCTTAAAAGTTTCGATAGTGAATCAATTTGTTGTGACAGCCTACGAGGCTCTTTACTGTGTTAGTATTTAATTTAATTAAATTCTTAAAGGTTTACGTTATTTATTTTTATTCCCTTTTGATTTAATTCACTTTTTTTTGTTTGGTTACGACTAGAACCTGGATATTAATGTAAATTAAGAGACGGCGGAACAATGTATATAGACATCGATGATTTATATATTAGTATTTATTGTAGAGTATTAAGGTGTATGTATGTATGTATGTATGTATGTATGTATTTATTTATGTATGTATGTACAGTATGTATGTATGTACAGTATCTATGTATGTATTTATGTATGTATGTATGTCCCTACCTCCTTATCTATCTATCCATCTACCTATCTATCTATCGAATCACCTCCATAAATAACAGCCAATTAACATCGTTCATCTACGTCAGACGACCAAGACACTCCCCTGCTTGAGAGTTTGGCCATTAATATTCCTCCTGCGTCAAATTCTGTGTTCTCATTGGCCAGGATACTAGGTCGTAAATTTTGCTGTGACTGCCGAGACATAAGGGGATACCAACCCATGTCTCTGATGCATTTAGTTAAGGAAGATAATTTAGTGGGGCGTAAGAGTCCTAACCTAACCTAACCTAACCTAACCTAACCTAACTTAACCTAACCTAACCTAACCTAACCTAACCTAAATATATACATCAAGTGTCTGTCTGCACCGTTTTGCAACAGGAGAAGATAAACAAGTTAACTGCAACGTTGCAGAGTGAGTGGCAACAGGGAGACGATAAATTGCAGGAAATTGCAAATCAAGTTGACTTTATTAGGTTTTCATTCAATAAAGTGTTTATATTATCCTATTAGTGTTGACAGAGTAAGGGTGATGTATTGGTTGACTGATGCCGGACAAATAGCGTTGGTGTTCTAGTAATAATAATAGTAGTAGTAGTAGTAGTAGTAGTAGTAGTATTAGTAGTATTAGTAGTAGTGCTCGAGGATTCTGGACGCGGGGACAGCGAGCTTTCTTCGACATCAGGATTTTTGATCCCATGGCCGTTTGTCACTGTAACCTAGCTCTCGATGCTGCGCATAGGAGGAACGAGAACGACAAGAGAAGGGCATATGGGGAGAGAATTCAAAATGTTGATCAAGGCAGCTTCACTCCTCTAGTGTTCACAACCACTGGTGGGATGGGCCCAAGTGCAAGATGTTTCTACGCCAGACTCTCGGAGGTGATCTCCGAACAGAAGCAGCAGCCCAGAAGTTATGTCACAGCCTGGATGAGATGTCGACTGTCCTTCTCTCTCCTTCGGTCGGCTTTGCTCTGCCCCAGGGGAACGAGAGCTTCTGCCCCTACTCCGACAACTGCTGCAGATATTGACTATGAGGCTACAGTCACTGAATGCCGCATGGATCTGCGGCTCAACTAATTTAACACAGATAGGATAGCTTCTTATGTATTAGGATATTTAATATTAAGGTAAATAAATGGTGGCGAAGGTGTGGCTATTGGGGGAGGCTGGAGGCCATTATCAAAAAAAAAAAAAAAAAAAAAAATTAGTAGTAGTAGTAGTAGTATTAGTAGTAGTAATAGTAATAGTAGTAGTAGTAGTAGTAGTAGTAGTAGTGCTCCAACAAGAAATAAAATTTGAAACAACTGGGGTCAAACAAGTGGCATATGCTGATGACCTTACAGGAGCAGGAAAAGTGGAGGACATCAAAAAATGGTGGGACCTGGTAACATCGCGAGGTACACAAATAGGGTACCACCCAAACGCCAGCAAGTCCTTCCTCATCGTGAAGCCAGAACATTATGAACGGGCAATGGAGGTTTTTGGCGGAAGTGAGGTCAAAATAACAAAGGAGGGCCAAAGACATCTAGGCGCAATAATTAGCACGACGGACTTCAAGACCGAGTACATAACGGGAAAGGTGAATGAGTGGGTTAGGGAAATCCAAGCTCTGTCTGATATTGCGAACACAGAGTCACATGGGACTTTTGCTGCATTCACCCCTGGAGTCAAGCATCGTTGGAACTACCTGATGCGCACTAGCCCTGATATCGGACCCCTCCTCCACCCTCTGGAAGAAGCTATCAGTGTCAATTTCATTCCCAAATTAGTGAAACACTCTGACTTATCCCCAGCAGAAAGATCACTCCTTGCACTACCACCGAGACTGTGAGGAATGGGATTGACCAATCCAGAGGAGATTGCTGCCACCGAACATCAAAACTCACTTAAGCTCACGGCAGCCCTCACGGACCACATAATAGCTCAGAATGCAACAGGGGAGGTGGATACCAGTGAAGTAAACAAGATTCGATGGTCCATTACGACAGAACGACAGCATGGCCAAGGTGATAAGTTGCAGCAACTGTTGCTGCAAGTACCAGAGAATTTGAAAAAAAAAGTAGCTATAGCGCAGGAGGTGGGCGCCTCGAACTGGATAACTACGTTACCGATAAGGGCAAATGGTTTCAGTCTCAATAAACAAGACTTTACAGATGCTATTGCTCTAAAGTACGGAAGGCCAGTAGATGGTTTGCCCTCCCAATGCGTGTGTGGCTCTTCCTATGACGGCGATCACGCCATGGTGTGCAAGAAAGCGAGCTTCATATGCATGAGGCATGACGAAGTAAGGGATCTCACAGCAAACATGTTGAAGGAAATCTGCCGGGATGTCAGGGTAGAACCGACCCTCCTTCCATTGGACGATGAGATTTTACAACACAGGACTTCAAACACATCCGTAACTTAGTTCTCGATGCTGCACACAGGAGGAACGAGAACGACAAAATAAGGGGATACTGGGAGAGAATTCAAAACGTTGATCAAGGCAGCTTCACTCCTCTAGTGTTCACAACCTCTGGTGGGATGGGACCAAGTGCAAGATGCTTCTACGCCAGACTCGCTGAGGTGATCTCCGAACAGAAGCAGCAGCCCAGAAGTTATGTTACAGCCTGGATGAGATGTCGACTGTCCTTCTCTCTCCTTAGGTCTGCTTTGCTCTGCCTCAAGGGAACGAGAGCATCGGCCCCAAAGCCGACAACAGTTGCAGATATTGACTATGAGGCAACAGTCACTGAATGCCACATAGATCTGTGGCTCAACTAACTCAACACAGACAGGGTAGCTACTTATGTATTAGGATATTTAATATTAAGGTAAATAAATGGCGGCGAAGGTGTGGCTATTGGGGGAGGCTGGAGGCCACGTTAAAAAAAAGCAGTAGTAGTAGTAGTAGTAGTAGTAGTAGTAGTAGTAGTAGTAGTAGTAACACCACCACATTAACTCACACACCCAGGTAAACTCAGGTAAACCTATTAATTACCATCATAATAAGACACAGGTAACGCCAGAGGGGTCACTTACCTATGCAGGAGTTCCCAAAGTAGAGAACGATGTGAGCATGGAAGGCGGCCAGGTAATAGGAGCTCCACACTCCTCCTTCGTGTGTCAGGACTCGGTGGGTGAAGGGGATGGCACACAGGAGAGCGAAGAGAGAGGCGGCCGCGTATCCTACAGGAGAGAAGGAGAGAGAGAGAGGTTGTGGTCAATTGGTTATGCTGTATTGTGGGTTGAAACTACTGTAACTAAGCCACAAATATATTCATACAGACACATCCTCAACAACACACACACACACACACACACACACACACACACACACACACACACACTCCAGAATGATTACACAAAGAGAATATATTCAGAGCTAAATCTAACTCATTGTCTGAAAACTCATAAATGTGTGTTTGTGTATTGGTGAGGGAGTGTGTGTGTCTGTGTGTGTCTGTGTGAGCCTGTGTGTGTGTCTGTGTCTGTGTGTGCCTGTGTGTGTGTTCTGTGTCTGTGTGTGCCTGTGTGTTTGGTTGGTAAGCACTCTGATGTTGTATATATGTTGCAAGCTTTGTATCGTCTTTGCAACTGCAAATGCGGTGAATGTTTGGTGCTGGCTGGAAAGACTAAAGGTAGAGAGAGAGAGAGGAGGGGGGGGGCAGCGAAGGAAAGACAGGAAGATATTGAAAAAGACAAAAATACTATACAGAAACATAGTCTGTGTCTGTCTGTGTGTAGTGTGTGTAATAATAATAATAATAATAAACGGTTTATTAATAGAGTTGCAGCCGGTGGCTGAAAATATACAGACTTACATTTGATTTAGACATAATGATATAATATGCATTGAATACATTTACAGGGCTGTACAGTACATAAATCAGGAGTTGTTTATTATTTTAACAATAGATGGGATGGTGCTGTTCTTATATCTATCGGTGCGGGCTCTTATGGGCTGAATTTTGTTGTAGTGGCGGACTGCGCGAGGTGGGCGGGGGACTGCCGGTGGCAGGAGGTGGAGATGACGAGGATGGTGCAGTAGTCCACTGCCAAACCCTGCTATTGCGTGGTGGTGGTAGGTCACTGAGGGATGGCATTTCCAGGGTGGAGAGAGCGTTGGTGTAGCCGGAGTATTCTGCGCCAAGCATGATTCTGCAGGCCCTTTTCTGTACCTTCTCTAGCCGACGTTGTTGGGTGGAGTTGAGAGAAGACGACCAGGCTGGTGACGCATACGTTAGTTTGGGGAGAATAAAGGCGTTGTAGATGGTCCTCAGCTCTGGCGTGGGTGTCATAAGTGACCTAAGTCGTCGTAGCATGTAGAGACGGTACGAGGCTGCCTTGACTGTGTTATTTACACGTGTGGGTGGGTGGGTGGGTGTGTGTGTTTGTGTGTGTGTGGGTGGGTGGGTGTGGGTGAGTGGGTGGGTGGGTGTGGGTGGGTGGGTGGGTGGGTGTGTGTGTGTGTGTGGGTGGGTGGGTGTGGGTGGGTGTGTGTGTGTGTGTGTGGGTGAGTGGGTGTGGGTGGGTGGGTGGGTGTGTGGGTGGGTGGGTGGGTGGGTGGGTGAGTGGGTGGGTGGGTGTGGGTGGGTGGGTGTAAAATAAATAATAATAATAATAATAATTGACGGTTTATTGAAAAAGTTCTGCAGCCCGAAGGCTGAAAATATACATTGGACATAAATGACTTATTACATACATTGGTGGTTTAACAAAAGCCTTCATTAGAGAAAGGTAAAGGAGCATACAGTGAACATACAGATTAATGTAGGTGTTGAACAGCAAAAACGTAGTGTAGTAACTCCCTCCCAGATGGTGTTAGGAGGGACCTCACGTGGTGTAGTAGTTCCCTCACAGATGGTGTTATGAGGGGCCTCACGTGGTGTAGTAATTCCCTCACAGATGGTGTTATGAGGGGCCTCACGTGGTGTAGTAATTCCCTCACAGATGGTGCTATGAGGGGCCTCACGTGGTGTAGTAATTCCCTCACAGATGGTGTGTGTGTGTGTGTGTGTGTGTGGGTGGGTGGGTGGGTGTGGGTGGGTGTGGGTGGGTGGGTGGGTGGGTGTGGATGGGTGGGTGTGGGTGTGTGTGTGTGGGTGGGTGTGGGTGGGTGGGTGGGTGGGTGGGTGTGTGTGTGTGTGGGTGGGTGGATTGTAAAGATTAGCCGTCACTCTGCCTGTCTGTTTGTCTGTCTGTCTCATAAAAGAGATAATAAGATAATGACCTAAAGGGTTTAATGGCCTCGTTAACAGCGTGTACGATGAGGTAAACCCCTTATCTCACACAGACACACACACAGACACACACACACAGACAACACTCAATCATTGTCTTAAAACTTGGCTGGGGGGAGTAGAGTGTTGTTGTTGTTGTTGTTGTTGTTGGTGGTGGTGGTGGTGGTGGTGGTTGGTGTTTAGGTTATTATTATTATTATTATTATTATTATTATTATTATTATTATTATCATTAAATAATAATCATACTCCGTCATCAACACCAAAGTGTAAAACTCTACGGTCAACTCAACTCACATATCACTACCGCCTCCATAAGGCCAAAAACTGACGACAACGATAATAATAATAATAATAATAATAATAATAATAATAATAACAATAATAGAACCATTAAATAAAAATCAACTTTCCATAACAAAAACACCAGTTGTAATCCCATTAAAACAACAAACACACACAAACACCTCATAAATATTTACCACAAAATAAAAAAAAAAAAAAAAAAATATTAAAAACAAACAAAATTCCTCAACACGATTCAACATAATTTAGTTTCAATTCACCTGTTTGTGCATCGTCAGGTGAGGTCAGGTCAGGTGAGGTCAGGTCAGGTCAGGTCAGGTCAGGACAGGTCAGGTCATGTCAGGTCAGGTGAGGACAGGTGAGGTCAGGTCAGGTCATGTCAGGTCAGGTCAGGTGAGGACAGGTGAGGTCAGGTCAGGTCAGGTCAGGACAGGTGAGGACAGGTCAGGTCAGGTCATGTCAGGTCAGGTCAGGTGAGGACAGGTGAGGTCAGGTCAGGTCATTATCACGGTAGGAGGTTGTAACTACTTGGTTATGACAAATTACTTCTCATTATAGATATATAAATTTGTGTGGAGGTAAATTGTAACTCTTTGATGTATATAGAGATTTGTTAGTGATTAGATGATAAGAGAGTGTGTTGTGGTTGTTGGTGGTGGTTGTTGTGGTTGTTGTGGTTGTTGGTGGTGGTTGTTGTGGTTGTTGGAGGTGGTAGTTGTGGTTGTTCTGGTTGTTGTTGTTGTGGTTGTAGTTGTGGTTGTTGTTGTTGTGGTTGTTGGTGGTGGTTGTTGTGGTTGTTGTGGTTGTTCTGGTTGTTGTTGTTGTGGTTGTTGTTGTGGTGGTAGTTGTTGTGGTTATTATCTGGTACACACGAACTAAGGAAAGTTACAGTCAGGCAGGCAGACACATACATACATACATACATACATACATACATACATACATACATACATACATACAAACATACATACATAAAACAAAACAAAAAACAAAAATGTCCCAAATGTCGAGGCAAAGACCATTAGGAGAAAAATGGCCCAGACGACCATGAGAAAAATGTTGTCAAATATGAATGATGGTCC
>CAUDMG010004121.1:790000-792500 GCA_958450375.1 Homarus gammarus
ACTCACTACTAGTGGTTGACTCACTACTGCTAAATGACTCACAACATAATAACTGACTCACTACTGGTAACTGACTCACTACTGGTAACTGACTCACTACTAGTGGTTGACTCACTACTGCTAAATGACTCACAACATAATAATCGACTCACTACTGGTAACTGACTCACTACTGGTAGCTGACTCACAACTAGTGTTTGACTCACTACTGCTAAATGACTCACAACATAATAACTGACTCACTACTGGTAACTGACTCACAACTAGTGGTTGACTCACTACTGCTAAATGACTCACAACATAATAACTGACTCACTACTGGTAACTGACTCACTACTGGTAACTGACTCACTACTAGTGGTTGACTCACTACTACTAACTGACTCACAACTTCATAACTGACTCACTCTTCTGTTACTAATCACTTTATTTACATCAAACTGTGAATAACCCGGAATACATCACATACTGGACAAATATTTTTTTCTTCAGTCAAAAGTGAAATAGATTAATACACTAAAAATAATTCCTATGTATTGTTAGTAAATATTTTGATTTTTTACTTACTAATAAAATATAAAAATAAAGGGAATATATCTATTTTTTTTTCTCTGTTGGTCGTAGTACAATGGAATAGCATTTGCATACTAATTTGCATACCATTACAAGAAGAAGAGTAATTAACACCATCAGTACATGTTATCTATGTTAATTTAATTATAACAAAAAACAACAATAAAAATATTACACAAAAACAAAAACAAATACACCATAATTATTATATATTTTGTGGGGGGGAGGGGGGGTGGGGTAGGTCGTAGGTCGTAGGTAGTAGGTCGTGGGTAATAGGTTGTAGGTCGTGGGTAGTAGGTAGTAGGTCGTGGGTTGTAGGTCGTGGGTAGTAGGTAGTAGGTCGTGGGTCGTAGGTAGTAGGTCGTGGGTTGTAGGTCGTGGGTAGTAGGTCGTAGGTCGTGGGTTGTAGGTCGTGGGTAGTAGGTCGTGGGTCGTAGGTCGTGGGTAGTAGGTAGTAGTTCTCCCAGCAGGCACTTGGGTACGAAACATGAATACGTGAATATGGAAATTGACACCTGACTCTAACTGTACCTGTGCATACTAGTAATTAGAGAGAGAGAGAGAGAGAGAGAGAGAGAGAGAGAGAGAGAGAGAGAGAGAGAGAGAGAGCCCACCATATCAACCCTACATGCCAACATACACACACACACACACACACACACACACACACACACACACACACACACACACACACACACACACATACACATCTGAAAATTAGTTTGTGTTAACATGTAAACACAACACAGGAAAAGTTATTTAGAGTTTGGTCTTGTTTTGACTTTACTAATTAAACAAAAACTAAATATAACATGAATGGTGTGTTCTATCTATCTATCTATCCATCTATCTATTCCCAATTTATCGTAATTTTCCTCATTTGTCACTTTCCTTATTTTCCATACTGTTTATCTTCCGTTGTCTGTTAAGAAACTACAACAGGAGAGTTAACAGAGGCAACGGGAAGTGTATGTCGTGTGTGTGTGTGTTTGGCATCACCTCACACACACATACACACACAGACACAAGAGGAGGGGGGGGAGGAGAGGCTGCCATCACCTCATACATACACACAAGAGGGGAGGGTGAGGGGGGAGGGAGGTGGGTAAGGAGGGGCCACCATCATCTCTCCCACACACAAGGGGGGGTGAGGGGGGAGGGAGGAGGGTAAGGAGGGGCCACCATCATCTCTCCCACACACAAGAGGGGGTGAGGGGGGGGGAGGGAGGGGGGTAAGGAGGGGCTGCCATCACCTCACTAAAGGGTTGATGGTAGGGGTGAAAATTGGTCTCGAACGAAGAGGAAATTGAATCTGAGTCAGGCGGTATTTTCCTCTCCGTGGTGTGTAGAGCCGCGTTGACCCTCATAGAAAACGGAGTGTGGAGCTGCAGGGCCCTCATAGAAAACGGAGTGTGGAGCTGCAGGGCCCTCATAGAAAACGGAGTGTGGAGCTGCAGGGCCCTCATAGAAAACGGAGTGTGGAGCTGCAGGGCCCTCATAGAAAACGGAGTGTGGAGCTGCAGGGCCCTCATAGAAAATGGAGTGTAGAGCTGCAGGGCCCTCATAGAAAATGGAGTGTGGAGCTGCAGGGCCCTCATAGAAAATGGAGTGTGGGGCCGCGTTGAGCCTCATAGAAAACGGAGTGTGGAGCCGTGTTGACCCTCATTGAAAACGGAGTGTGGAGCTGCAGGGCCCTCATAGAAAACGGAGTGTGGAGCCGCGTTGAGCCTCATAGAAAACGGAGTATGGAGCAGCGATGACACTCTTAGAAAATGGAGTGTGGAGCTGCAGGGCCCTCATAGAAAGCAGAGTGTGGAGCTGCGGTGACCCTCATATAAAACGGAGTATGGAGCAATGAAAACTCAAAAGAAACGAAGTGTGGAGCTCATGAAAACGAAGAAAACATGTATAATATCCCAAAAATATC
>CAUDMG010004121.1:795000-812500 GCA_958450375.1 Homarus gammarus
CAGGTGGTAGTAGGAGCCGGTGTCGGGGATGGTGTAGAAGCTTCTTACCAAATTTGCAGATGAGGTCGTGGTGATGGTCAGTGAGAGCCGAGAGGGTCAGTGTGTTGAGCGCTTCTTGATATGTGGAGTAGGAAGGGGAGAGAATAATCTTGCATGCCCTCTTTTGCACCTTTTCTAGGTGTTTACGTTGTGTGGCATTTAGGGAGGAAGACCAGGTGGGGGAGGCATAGGTGAGCTTGGGAAGTATGAATGTTGTGTAAACACTGAGGAGCTCGGGTGCAGGAACTCCGAGGGACTTGAGTCGGCGGAGGAGGTGGAGACGGAAACTGGAGGATTTGACAACTTCACTGACGTGTGGTTTCCAATTTAGTTTGTTGTCTATGGTGACGCCGAGGAGCTTCGTGGAATCTACAACCTGGAGTGTGTTGGGACCTAAAGTAATGGAAGGGGGTGGGACAACGTCGGAGGAGAGGTTGATGTGCATAACCATGGTCTTGGTATGGTTGATGGTGACATGGTTGTTGGTGGCCCAGTTTTGGAGACTGTTCAATAAATCCTGAAGGGCGGTATAGTTGGGAGCAGAATTGTTGACGCTGATCTCAATGGTGGAGTCGTCGACATGTGTGTGTGTGTGTGTGTGTGTTGGCGACCTGTGGTATAATGGTCAGGATGCTCTCCTTGTAAATGAGTGGACCCGGGTTCGATCCCCGGGCAGGGTGTAACTATGGACAAGATTCTTTACGCCATTTGCCTCTGTCTACTCAGCAGCAATTGGGAACCTGGATGTTAATCGATTTGTGGATCGCCAATGCAGTTGGCGAGTTGTCCGGTCGTCTCAGACAATTCCTTGACACTGGGTCATTCAGCAGCCTTCAGTAACATTCAGCAACCGCCAGCAGCCTTCAGCATCATTCAGCAGCCGTCAGCCGCCTTCAGTATCATTTAGCAGCCATCAGCAGCCGCCAGCAGCCTTCAGTAACATTCAGCAGCCGCCAGCAGCCTTCAATATCATTTATCAGCCATTAGCAGCCGCCAGCAGCCTTCAGTAACATTCAGCAGCCGCCAGCAGCCTTCAGTAACATTCAGCAGCCATTGGCAGCCGCCAGCAGCCTTCAGTAACATTCAGCAGCCGCCAGCAGCCTTCAGTAACATTCAGCAGCCGCCAGCAGCCTTCAGTAACATTCAGCAGCCGCCAGCAGCCTTCAGTAACATTCAGCAGCCATTAGCAGCCGCCAGCAGCCTTCAGTAACATTCAGCAGCCGCCAGCAGCCTTCAGTAACATTCAGCAGCCGCCAGCAGCCTTCAGTAACATTTAGCAGCCATCAGCAGCCGCCAGCAGCCTTCAGTAACATTCAGCAGCCGCCAGCAGCCTTCAATATCATTTATCAGCCATTAGCAGCCGCCAGCAGCCTTCAGTAACATTCAGCAGCCGCCAGCAGCCTTCAGTAACATTCAGCAGCCGCCAGCAGCCTTCAGTAACATTCAGCAGCCATTAGCAGCCGTCAGCAGCCTTCAGTAACATTCAGCAGCCGCCAGCAGCCTTCAATATCATTTAGCAGCCATTAGCAGCCGCCAGCCGCCTTCAGTATCATTCAGCAGCCGTCCGCCGCCTTCAGTATCATTTAGCAGCCATTAGCAGCCGCCAGCAGCCTTCAGTATCATTCAGCATTCCACGAACCTCCAACATTTCAGCAAATTTTCCACTCACGAGAGACTTTCATAGATGCATTTCTCAGCAATTTCTCTCACCTTCTTAAAGATTCAACCTTCCAAGAAATACGCGTCTCACTAGAGGGATATTTTGATTAAATTTAGAGCCGTAACTTGGAGTCTCTAATACACTAACAGATCGTCCTTCAAGTTGACGTCCAGAAATTCCTCAGTGGTCGAGTTTGAGTTTAACCTTTCCTCAACTCTTTCAAGATTACAGAGACCAAGTTCAGTCACACATGGCTGCTTCACTTTACTTCCCAAATGACAAGTTCTCCACCTTCCAGCAGTTTTCATTTATTTATAGACTGCATTAACCTCACCCAACCTTCCAGTTTCCAGGAACCATTTTCTTAACATTTTAGCTTTCCAGTTTCAACTTTATTTGAAATTTTAGTTAATTATTTTTTTTTTGTCAATGATTTATCTTTCTTCTTTGTCTTGTTCCAGCACAATTAATTTCCAAGAGGATAGTTCCAGCAAGCCAACAACAGCAAGAACATATAGTTTCCAGGATCACACTTGAGCCAGTACACCAGAAAGGCGGTCAGGTTGAAATCTTGAGGCTCTTTTGTGATCCATCTGAACCATTGCTTGTGTCTTCAGATCCTACTTCTCCAGAGGATATGTTCCAGTAAACATTCAACAACAACAACAACAATAACATAGCTTCCAGGATATATAAATGTATCAATTTATCTTCCAGTGGATTTAAAGATACATTCTTAGCCCCCTTCCAGCCACCGTTCCATTGATTAAGTCTTTATCCAAATTCCAGTGAGCTTAAGAGTATCCAGAGTCTGTCTTCATCCACCTTCCAGCTTCCTTCCAGCATCTGGTGGCTTTTCATCATCCACATAGTCTTCCATAATTCAGGAGAAGAAGAGAGAGAGAGAGAGAGAGAGAGAGAGAGAGAGAGAGAGAGAGAGAGAGAGAGATTTTCATGTCATGTTACGGTAATCAGAGTTTCCATAAGACCTTCCCTCCCCCTCTCTTCTCCTTTCATTTTCCACATCAATTATTCTCCCTTATTCTCTCCTCACTTCATCCTCAGTTTCTCTCACTTTTTCTTCATTTTTTACACTATTTCTTCCTCCATACTTATTCTCCCTTCCTCCCTCTTTTTCTCACATTCATTATGCTTTTCCTCCATCCACCCTCTCCTTCTCTCATCTTTCCTTCATCTATCTCATTTTTTTGTCAGTAATTTCCTTCCTCCAATTTTTTCCCCTCTCTCTCTCTCTCTCTCTCTCTCTCTCTCTCTCTCTTTTTTTGCATTTTTCAACATAAGTTATTTTCTCTTTCTTTTCTCCATCCATCATGTCTCATCTTTAGTACAGTCATCTTTATTTTGCTTTCTTTTCCTTCCTCCTTCATCCGGTTTTTTTTGTTTCCCTCTTTTTTTTCTCCCCTCCATCGCCCCTTCTTCTCACTCCCATTCTTATCTTCCCTCCATCATCCCTTTTTCCCTCCTCCCTTTCTTCATTTATCATCTATTATCTCATTTCTTTCTTTCTTTCTTTCCCTTCATCCTCGTTCGCGTTATGAGGGTGCCTCGTCTGGTCATTGCCCTTAACAAAACAATCTCTTCTTCAGGCTTCATGCATAAGTTCACTCTCCAGGCGCGGTGGATTATCCCACTCTGAGCATGATGGAAACCTCCCCAGTGTCAAGTGTTTCTTTCGGGGTTCCAGGAATATGGAAAAGTGTTAAGTGTTAATTATCTCTTCCAGGGTTTCAGCAATATGGAAACTATTAGGTGTCATGTTTCTTTCAATATTCCAGTATCATGGACAATAAACTTCCAGATACCAGGTGTATTCCAGCATTCCAGTATTATGGAAAGCGTCAAGTATTACTGGAAAAAAAAAAGTTTTTTCCAGGACTCCAGAAATATAACAACTTAAGTAACAAGTATCTTCTAGCATTCCAAGATTATGGAAGGTGTTAAGTAAGTTTTCCACCGAGTTCCAATAACATGGAAAGTGTCAAAGGTTTTCCAGCAATCTAGTATAAGTTAATATTGCTGTTTTTTTTTTCTGCCCGTCCCCAGCACCAATATACCACCTTCACCACCACCATCACCTCTCTCTCTCTCTGGTGGCCGACTGAGCCATCACTCACCACCACAATGTTTCCAGCACCCATGTATCATCGACTTTATGGTACTCCTAAAAACTACCTGAAATTTATGTCTCACCTCAATATGGTAATGGTTTCCAGACTCCAAACTTAACCGGAACTTCTCCAGATTCTATTTATTGCCTAAGTTTGTAGTATCTTAACAAAATGGTGTCAGGTATCGTGTGTTTCGTTGTTGTTAAGATGTCATATAGTGCCTGACTTAACAAAGGCTACAGATTCTAATTCCCATGGTTGTCATATTCAGTAGCTACAAGAAAGGGCATTAAATAAAACATCTATCTCCCCTTTTAGGACCCAAGAAACTATTTCCATAATCCTCTTGCATCTCTTCTCTCATCTCTTCTTGCCTCTCTCCTCTCCTCTCCTCTCCTCACCCCAGCAGTCGCCATCAATCTGGTCTCCGCCTCTCACTCTTACTCCAAACTTCCAACACAAATTTGGGTCCGCCCAGCTGACCATCAACCCAGATTCATATAACCTCTCGTCTTCCAGTCTTGTGATATGTTGTTCCAGTACTTGTGATGTGTTGTTCCAGTACGTGTTCCAGTCTCGTGATGTGTTGTTCCAGTATTTGTTCCAGTCTTGTGATGTGTTATTCCAGTACTTGACTCAATCTCTGGAATACTGTTCCAGGATATGTTCCAGCATTGTTATTGGTCATTTTTGTAGTTTTTGTTCCATCCACGTTACCAAAGGCTTCAAAGATCCATACTACAGTTAGTTCTTAATTCTCTAAAGATTGCCTGACATTAACCAAAGTCTCCAGTAACTCAATAGCTTCCAGACTCCCTGTGTATAACTTAATATCAACCAACTCCACAGTAGAGTAAGAACTTCCTCAGATTCCAAGTTACCTCCCTGTATTGTGAGAGTGTCCAGCTCCATGTAGAGTTGTGGTCACCTTCTGGAGTCTCTGGGTCAGTTTCCTCTTCAGTAATATGAACACTTGGAGGTTTCTTATTCGTTCTAACAACTTCCGCTGACTTATTTTCTTCATTAACATCAAGAATCAATCCTTTCTATATCTCACTTTCTTTTATTCTTTCTATTGTATTTTAATAATTAACTTTCTAGCCTTTCACTGACTTTCTAACTAAACAAAACTTTCGCAGTGTCCAGCCTCCATCCTCGGGTCGTGTTGTCACTTGGCAACTTCCCCCAACAATAACTCTCCAGTCTCGTGAGGGCCTTATTCCAAGCCCCCCCCCCCCATCCCTTACCCCACCCACCCACCCACCCACCCCATGCCACCTTGCACCACCCCCATCGATCCTACACTTTCTTGTGGCCGTGGGATCCAGCACCGCCCCCAAGTTTCCAACACCAATATATCAGCCACTCAACAGTACTTTCAAGTTGGTCTGGAATCTGTTCACCATCGGCGTTCCAGTAATCCAGAGACTTCCAGGAGTTTGCGCATTATTTCACTTTCCAGGTGCGATGAATTTTCAAATTTTTCAGTGTTCCAGGAGCTTCCAGGCCATGAGTGATGGAAGTTTCCAGGGTTTTTGAGTGGCTCCATGGCTCGTGCGAGTCTACAATATAGTACTCTGAGATGACCCACAAGGTTAGGGTAACATCACTCTTGGTAGTGAGGGAGCTTCTGCTACTTGACCACGCCACTTCACCTCTTAACTCCGCTATTTTTGTCACACTACTTAACCACGCCACTTCACCTCTTAACTACCCCCCCCCCATCTTTCTTCTTCCCTCCCTCCCCTGGATTACCTCACTCCTCCCCTCCCAACATACACCCCTTCCTCCTTCCCTCCCTCACACCTTCCCCCCTCCTCCCTCATTCCTTCCCCTCCTCCCTCCCTCACTCCTTCCCCCCTCCTCCCTCTCTTTGCAGTAAATAGCCACACATCACAACACACACTATACACATCACAACACACACTACACACATCACAACACACACTATACACACTACACACATCACAACACACACTATACACACTACACACATCACAACACACACTACACACATCACAACACACACTATACACATCACAACACACACTACACACATCACAGCACACACTATACACACTACATACATCACAACACACACTATACACACTACACACATCACAACACACACTATACACACTACACACATCACAACACACACTATACACACTACACACATCACAACACACACTACACACATCACAACACACACTATACACACTACACACATCACAACACACACTATACACAGTACACGCATCACAACACATTATACACATCACAACACACACTATACACACTACACACATCACAACACACTATACACTGTACACGCATCACAACACATTATACACATCACACATCACAACACACACTATACACACTACACACATCACAACACACACTATACACACTACACACATCACAACACACACTATGCACACTAGACACATCACAACACACTATACACACAATACACATCACAACACACACTATGCACACTATACACATCACAACACACAATACACACTACACACATTAAAACACACACTATGCACACTACACACATCACAGCACACTATACACATCACAACACACACTATACACACTATACACATCACAACACACTATACACACTATACACACTACACACATCACAACACACTATACACACTATACACATCACAACACACACTATGCACACTATACACATCACAACACACACTATACACACTACACACATTAAAACACACACTATGCACACTACACACATCACAACACACTATACACATCACAACACACACTATACACACTACACACATCAAAACACACTATACACACTATACACACTACACACATCACAACACACTATACACATTATACACATCACAACACACACTATGCACACTATACACATCACAACACACACTATACACACTACACACATTAAAACACACACTATGCACACTACACACATCACAACACACTATACACATCACAACACACACTATACACACTACACACATCACAACACACTATACACACTATACACACTACACACATCACAACACACTATACACATTATACACATCACAACACACTATACACACTATACACACTACACACATCACAACACACTATACACATCACAACACACTATACACATCACAACACACTATACACATCACAACACACTATACACGTCACAACACACTATCCACATCACAACACACTATACACATCACAACACACACTATACACACTACACACATCACAACACACTGTACACACTATACACATCACAACACACTATACACACTATACACACTATACACATCACAACACACACTATACACACTACACACATCACAACACACACTATACACACTACACACATCACAACACACTATGCACACTATACACATCACAACACACTCTACACATCACAACACACTATACACACTATACACATCACAACACACTATACACACTATACACATCACAACACACTATACACACTATACACATCACAACACACCATACACACTATACACATCACAACACACTATACACACTATACACATCACAACACACTCTACACATCACACACACTATACACACTATACACATCACAACACACTATACACACTATACACATCACAACACACTATACACACTATACACATCACAACACACTATACACACTATACACATCACAACACACTATACACACTATACACATCACAACACACTATACACACTATACACATCACAACACACTACACACATCACAACACACTATACACACTACACACATCACAACACACTATGCACACTATACACATCACAACACACACTATACACACTACACACATCACAACACACTATGCACATCACAACACACTATACACTCGGTTACTACTTATAAATTTTTGAAGCAACTTGTTGAGATGTGAGACGGCCGCTGGGTTAAAAATTCTTGATGGGAGGACATGATGATATTACTCTTTCTCTCTTTCTTTAATATTTCTCTCACTGTCTCTCTTTGTCTCTCTTTCTCTCTTTGTCTCATCAATTTCTCACGCTGACTTTTTTGTTTTTATTTTGTCTCTCTCTCTCTCTCTCTCTCTCTCTCTCTCTCTCTCTCTCGGGCCAGTCATCACTCACCCTCCACACACAAGTCGTGGAAAACTGCAACAAAGTTTAAGGGTCTTGACAAGCCAATACGTCATGCATTTTAGCCCGACCTCCAAAGGGGTAAATCACAGCCTTTTTACATTACCTCCAAAGGGGTAAATCACCATCTTATTACATTACCTCCAAAGGGGTAAATCACCATCTTATTACATTACCTCCAAAGGGGTAAATCACAGCCTTTTTACATTACCTCCAAAGGGGTAAATCACCATCTTATTACAATACCTCCAAAGGGTTAAATCGTTATTTCTTTTATATTATCTCCAATATTATAAAAAACTATAAATCTCAGGCTAACCTAACCTAACCTTACCCAGCCCAACCCAACCTAACCTAACCCATCCCAACCCAACCTAACCCATCCCAACCCAACCTAACCCAACCTACCGGCGGCATACACGGCTTCCCGTAGTGACGGATGGTTTAATAAAATGATCAGCCGGACGTCGCCTCTTTTATCTGGCCAGAACAGATGGCCAACGATCGGTCACGGCCGGATATAAAGCAGGATACTTATTAGCCTTATGAGAGAGAGAGAGAGAGAGAGAGAGAGAGAGAGAGAGAGAGAGAGAGAGAGTATATAATCTCACCTCGGTACATTTAACTACAGAGGAAAAATACAAAGAAAATGATATTGTTTAATTACACAGACAGACAGACAGACAGACAGAGACATAAACTCACACACACACACACATACAGACAGAGATCTCCCGGGTCTGGCATCCCAAACCTCTAGATGGTAGGGCCGCCCCACTTTACTCAGTTTCTGCCCAGTCAGCATGATTCAGCGTGTTTTTTTTCTTTGTGGGTGGCCTTACAAAGAGATGCTTTAAAAAGATGAAAAGTGAGGCTGTGTGTGTGTGTGTTTGTGTTTGTGTTTGTTTTTATGTGTATATTTGTACGTACATATGAACACAAACACACACACACACACACACACCACCTACAACAATACCTCCTCTCCTGCCTCCTCCAAAACACTCTCATCACACAACCACGAACGACGTATAACGAAAACGACGTATAACGAAACGACGTATAACGAAACGACGTATAACGAAAACGACGCATTTCGAAACAGACGTATAACGAACGACGTATAACGAAATGACATAACGAGACGGAAGACACGGGAACGACCTGAAATACCAGTACACATCACGTCTTGTAAACAGATTAAGGTCTCTCCCTCCTACTCCCTGACCCCTTACCTCTGTCTCCCTTATCTCTACTCCCTGCACTCCCTTACCTCTACCCCCTACCTCCCTCCCCTTGCCCTCCCCCCCTACCTCCCTCCCCTTGCCCCCCCCCCCCCTCTGCCGAAGTGTCCGCCCAGCATTGACTTAATCGACTTTCATATCGCCTCCTGAACCTACCCTGGGCCAGTAAAGAGTCTGCCAGTTAGCCAATCAGCGTTAAGGTACATTGTCATGATGCTTTCTTATTGGACAATCTTATCTTCGGTTCTATAAAGAGGTTCTGAGAGAGAGAGAGAGAGAGAGAGAGAGAGAGAGAGAGAGAGAGAGAGAGAGAGAGACGTAATGCAGATTCATATTTTGTGTTAATTTTACGAGATAATTGGAAACTTTTTGTCTCAAGTTCTCTCCTATGTCTCTCAGCAACACATCTCCTCCTCCTTCAAGCATTTTTATGGGTCTCTCTCTCTCTCTCTCTCTCTCTCTCTCTCTCTCTCTCTCTCTCTCTCTCTCTCTCTTTTCTGTCTCCTGTTTCTTCTTCTTCTTCCCTTCACCTCTACTTCTCTCTCTCTCTCTCCTCCTCTTCACCTACACACTTCCTCCTTTCCCTCCTCCTCCCCTTCTTCCTCTTCCTCCTCCTCTTCCTCCCCCTCCTCCTCTTCCTCCCCCTCCTCCTCTTAAGGTCAAAGTCGTTTCAAGGAAGATAATACTGACAAACGTCCGCCATCTTTAAAGTCCACGACACATGTAAACAAACTAGCGCCATTTTGAAAATTCAGTCACGTTAAGTCAGATTAAATTAGGGTAGGGTAGGGTAGGGTAGGGAAGGGTAGGGTAGAGTAGGGTAGGTCAGGGTAGGGTAGGGTAGGGTAGGGTAGGGAAGGTCAGGGTAGGGTAGGGTAGGATAGGGTAGGGTAGGGTAGGGTAGGGTAGGGTAGGGTAGAGTAGGGTAGGTCAGGGTAGGGTAGGGTAGGGTAGGGTAGGGAAGGTCAGGGTAGGGTAAGGTAGGGTAGGGTATGGTAGGGTAGGATAGGGAAGAGTAGGGTAGGGTAGGGTAGGGTAGGGTAGGATAGGGTAGGGAAGGGTAGGGTAGGGTAGGGTAGGGAAGGTCAGGGTAGGGTAGGGTAGGGTAGGGAAGGTCAGGGTAGGGTAGGGTAGGGTAGGGTAGGGTAGGGTAGGATAGGGAAGGGTAGGGTAGGGTAGGGTAGGGTAGGGTAGGGTAGGTCAGGGTAGGGTAGGGTAGGGTAGGGTAGGGTAGGTCAGGGTAGGGTAGGGTAGGTCAGGGTAGGGTAGGGTAGGGTAGGGTAGGGTAGGGTAGGGTAGGGTAGGGTAGGGTAGGGTAGGGTAGGGTAGGGTAGGGTAGGGTAGGGTAGGGTAGGGTAGGGTAGGGTAGGGTAGGGAAGGTCAGGGTAGGGTAGGGTAGGGTAGGGTAGGGAAGGTCAGGGTAGGGTAAGGTAGGTCAGGGTAGGGTAGGGTAGGGTAGGGTAGGGTTAGGTTGAGATAGATAGATAGATAAATAGATAGAGAATACACACACACACACACACACACACACACAAGAGCCAAACACCGCCACAAGCACGTTAATATCACCCCCCCCCCCTACGACACCAATAACAGGATATAATCACCAATATAACCTGTCTCAGGTTCTGGGAGCCATCAAAGGAGCCATGACCATGAACACTGAGGCGTCCCCGGGGCCCTCTCTTGATAACTCACGGCAGGATATAATGAGCTAGAGCAGGTTATGATGACCTACGGCGGGATATAATGAGCTACGGCAGGACATATTTAGATACATACTTGATGTATAGAGCGATAATAGCGATATAATGAACAACGGCAGGATATAATGACCTACGGCAGGATATATTACGATACATACATGATATATCACGGCATGGTTCGATATAGAGCGATAATGAGCTATAGCATGATATAATAAATACATACTTTATATATCGCATTATGAATCGCTATAACATGATTTAATTCGGTACAATGCGATATAAACCGATTTAACACGATAAGAGATACTATAACGCGATATAATGTCATCTAATATTATAATGAACGATATAACATGATATTTAACGATATATTCGATATTACGCCATAAGACTCACTATAACATGATATTTGGCGATATGATGAGATTTAGGTGTGTTATTAGGCAAAAAAACCACCAGCACATCAATCACAACATCAACTACAACCACAATCACAACCTCATCATATCAATCACAACCTAACCACATCAATCACAATCACAACCTCATCATATCAATCACACCCTAACCACATCAATCACAACCTAACACAACAACCACAATCACAACCTCATCATATCAATCACAACCTAACCACATCAATCACAACCTAACACAACAATCACAACCACCAACCTCATCAACCACATCCCACTCAACACTAGGTAAACAAGAGACGTCATTTACCTGGGCGTCTCACCTGTACATTACCTGAGGCCACCTGATGCATTCTCTCACACCTACTGTTAGAAATGTCTCGTTTTTTGTTCATTCGTCTCTCTCTCTCTCTCTCTCTCTCTCTCTCTCTACCAGAACCAACACACCTTAATTGCACACTTCAACACACTCCAGTCATTACCTGTGTTAAGTTAGTCGAGTGTATGATGTACTTGACCAATTACACTTGAGGAATTGACTTTATTATCTGTGAGTGTAAGGTGGTATTGAGTGTGTGTGTGTGTGTGTGTGTGTGAGTGTGTGTGTGTGTGTGTGTGTGTGTGTGTGTGTGTTTCTCGTTCCTTTTGTCTGTCTGTCTGTCTGTCTGTCTATCTCTTTCTTCTGTCTGCATCTCTCTCCTTTATTCTCTCTCTCTCTCTCTCTCTCTCATCAAGTCATTTACATAGTTACTTTTACAGAGAGAGAGAGAGAGAGAGAGAGAGAGAGAGAGAGAGATCAAAACTTTAACACTATTGAAAGCTATAATCGTCCTAGTGACCTCTGACCTCTGTGACTTGTGACCTCTATGGCCTTTGTGACCCCTATGACCTCTATGACTTCTGTGTCTTGATATCCATAATATTTGACCTCTATGACCCTCTGACCTGTGTAACCTATGACCTCTGTGAACCTGACCTCTTTGAACCCTTACCTCTGTGACCTCTATGACATTTGCAGCATGACCCCTGACCCTGTTATCTCTGACCTTTTTAACGTATGTCCTGTGACCTCTTTGACCTCTATAACCCCTGTGACCTCTCTGACCTCTATAACCCCTGTGACCTCTCTGACCTTTGCAGCATGACCCCTGACCCTGTTATCTCTGACCTTTTTAACGTATGTCCTGTGACCTCTTTGACCTCTATAACCCCTGTGACCTCTCTGACCTCTATAACCCCTGTGACCTCTCTGACCTTTGCAGCATGACCCCTGACCCTGTTATCTCTGACCTTTTTAACGTATGTCCTGTGATCTCTCTGACCTCTATAACCCCTGTGACCTCTCTGACCTTTGCACCATGATCCCTGACCCCGTGACCTTTGGTATCGACCCAGTCAGAAGTGTTCCGGTATAATAGGTAAAGAATATTGCTTAAAGCTGACCATATGACCTTCTTGTTCTCAGGGCTGACCATCGGTATGTGGTCAGCTATATACAGTCAGTTATATACAGATGTACAGTCAGCTATATACAGTCAGTTATATACCTGCAGCCAGTATCTCTCTCTCTCTCTCTCTCTCTCTCCCTGATGCTCCCCCTCCCCCTCTCTCTCGCTCTCCCTCTCCACGCTCCCCACTCCTCCTCTGTGTACCATCGACCGCACATCTCTTGCGGTTCCCACGATGGTTATTTACAGCCGGACTTTACCGCAGGTCCAGTGAATGCGGTTCCAATACGCCTGATAACCCTACAGAGAGAATGCGTATAACAGGACACTATACGCTAAACTGTGGGTGAAATGACGCAGTGTGGGTTAGGTGTGACGCTTGACTGCCTAAACTGTGGGTGAAATGACGCAGTGTGGGTTAGGTGTGACGCTTGACTGCCTAAACTGTGGGTGAAATGACGCAGTGTGGGTTAGGTGTGACGCTTGACTGCCTAAACTGTGGGTAAACATGACGCAGTGTGGGTTAGGTGTGACGCTTGACTGCCTAAACTGTGGGTGAAATGACGCAGTGTGGGTTAGGTGTGACGCTTGACTGCCTAAACTGTGGGTGAAATGACGCAGTGTGGGTTAGGTGTGACGCTTGACTGCCTAAACTGTGGGTGAAATGACGCAGTGTGGGTTAGGTGTGACGCTTGACTGCCTAAACTGTGGGTTAAACATGACGCAGTGTGGGTTAGGTGTGACGCTTGACTGCCTAAACTGTGGGTAAACATGACGCAGTGTGGGTTAGGTGTGACGCTTGACTGCCTAAACTGTGGGTGAAATGACGCGTGTGGGTTAGGTGTGACGCTTGACTGTCTAAACTGTGGGTGAAATGACGCAGTGTGGGTTAGGTGTGACGCTTGACTGCCTAAACTGTGGGTGAAATGACGCAGTGTGGGTTAGGTGTGACGCTTGACTGCCTAAACTGTGGGTTAAACATGACGCAGTGTGGGTTAGGTGTGACGCTTGACTGCCTAAACTGTGGGTGAAATGACGCAGTGTGGGTTAGGTGTGACGCTTGACTGCCTAAACTGTGGGTGAAATGACGCAGTGTGGGTTAGGTGTGACGCTTGACTGCCTAAACTGTGGGTAAACATGACGCAGTGTGGGTTAGGTGTGACGCTTGACTGCCTAAACTGTGGGTAAAAATGACGCAGTGTGGGTTAGGTGTGACGCTTGACTGCCTAAACTGTGGGTATACATGACGCAGTGTGGGTTAGGTGTGACGCTTGACTGCCTAAACTGTGGGTAAACATGACGCAGTGTGGGTTAGGTGTGACGCTTGACTGCCTAAACTGTGGGTAAAATGACGCAGTGTGGGTTAGGTGTGACGCTTGACTGTCTAAACTGTGGGTAAACATGACGCAGTGTGGGTTAGGTGTGACGCTTGACTGTCTAAACTGTGGGTAAAAATGACAGGACACTCAAATAAGATCAGGTAATTAACCAGGTAAGCCAACAGGTAGGTGATCACGCTAATTAAAAATACACCTGTGGCAGCAAATGAGTTCAGTCAATCAGTCGGTCGGTCGGTCGGTTCGGTCGGTCGGTCGGTCGGTCGGTCGGTCGGTCCTAGTATTTCTTATTCCTCTCTCTTTCTGTATCTTTATTTTTCCTATTATCTCTCTCTCTCTCTCTCTCTCTCTCTCTCTCTCTCTCTCTCTTTCTTTCTTTCTCTCTCTTTTTGTAAAGGAAAGACAGACGATGATATAGACAGGAACTGAGAGAGAGAGAGAAAGAGAGAGACAGAGAGAGAGAGAGAGAGAGAGAGAGAGAGAGAGAGAGAGAGAGAGAGCTTGGCACAGTGCCTGGACATGCTCGAGTAAGAACGTATATCTTTTCTCTCTCCCTCACTTCCTCCTCCTCTCCCCTCTCCCTTGCTCCCTCTTTCCCTCCTCTCTCCCTCCCCTCTCTCCTTCCCTCTCCCTTCCCTCTCCCTCCCCTCTCTCCCTCCCCTCTCTCCTTCCCTCTCCCACCTCCCTCCATTCGTTAGCTGTCACTGTTCCAAAGGTGTGCTTAATGTAGCTGTTAATGAGAGAGAGAGAGAGAGAGAGAGAGAGAGAGAGAGAGAGAGAGAGAGAGAGAGAGAGAGCCGAATACCTGGGATTATTGAACCATGTTTTATGCAAATCACCCATTATACGAATGATATCTCTCTCTCTCTCTCTCTCTCTCTCTCTCTCTCTCTCTCTCTCTCTCTCTCTTTCCTTCCTCTCGTCTTGTCTGCCTCTTTTACCTACGCTTTCTTTTATCTTTCTCTCTCTATTACTTCCTCTGCGTCTTCCTCTCATTCCCTTCTTTCTCCATACATTCCTTCCCTCTTTCTTCCATTATATCTATCATATTTCTCTCTCTCACTCCATAAGTACCTGTAAAGTGAACGAACCTTCACACTTATAAAAACTAAAAGTCAAATTGGCTCTCGTAATTTTAACAATCAGTTTTGAAGGCGGTGCGGATATAGTACACTGCACATTAACCCATTCCTTGTTACTGTACTCGACTACCTTCTCTTCCTCATCTGTAATGTTAGGTCACGACTAAACACTCCTTCCCTCCTTCCCTCTCTTTCTCCCTCCTTCTATTATTCCCCCCCTTCTACTCTCCCTCTCCCTCTCCCACCTCCCCCCCTCTCATCCTCTGCCTGCATTACCCCCTCCCTCCCTCCCCCTCCTCCCCCCTCTCATCCTCTGCCTGCATTACCCCCCCCCTCCCTCCCCCCTCCCTCCCCCCTCCCATTGTATACATGCAGTACTCACTTCTTGACACTAATAGACGCATGGTGCTGAGGTTTCCGACGAGAGAGAGAGAGAGAGAGAGAGAGAGAGAGAGAGAGAGAGAGAGAGAGAGAGCCTAATACCATAAACGTTTAATTTCATTTTAGGTCAGTCATAACTTTACACCACAACCCAACCACACAACAACCTCCCACAACCCCCCACAACCACACCTCACAACCCCCCACAACCCCACCTCACAACCCCACCTCACAACCCCCCCACAACCCCCACAACCCCACCTCACAACCCCACCTCACAACCCCCCCACAACCCCCCACAACCCCACCTCACAACCCCACCTCACAACCCCCCACAACCCCACCTCACAACCCCCCACAGCCCAACCTCACAACCCCCCACAACCCCACCTCACAACCCCACCTCACAACCTTACAACTAATCTTATAATAGAACAACTTCAAAATACTAAAGACGAATTAATTTCTCTGGAAGTGAAAAGTTCCTCTGAGTGACGGGACAATATGGCAACTGAGTGACCGACAATATGGCGACTGAGTGACCGACAATATGGCGACTGAGTGACCGACAATATGGCGACTGAGTGACCGACAATATGGCGACTGAGTGACCGACAATATGGCAACTGAGTGACCGACAATATGGCGACTGAGTGACGGACAATATGGCGACTGAGTGACGGGACAATATGGCGACTGAGTGACCGACAATATGGCGACTGAGTGACCGACAATATGGCGACTGAGTGACCGACAATATGGCGACTGACTTAAACGAGAGACCGAGTGGATATACGTCTTTTAGTTTAATACACTGTGGGTCGTAAACGGAGAGGGAGGGGGGGGGAGGGGAGGGGGAGGGGGGGAGGGGAGGGGAGGGGAGGGGAGGGGAGGGGAGGGGAGGGGAAGGGAGAAGGGAGGGGAGGAGGGATAGGCTAAAGAGATTGGATATTAAGAGAGAGAGAGAGAGAGAGAGAGAGAGAGAGAGAGAGAGAGAGAGAGAGAGAGAGAGACCTCACAGTGCCTTCACAAATCCACTCTTACAGGTATATCCAATCTTAACTCACCTGATTCGCTAATTACCTTTCCTCCAATCACTCATTAAGGGACCATTGTGACTCCATTCCAACTAATCGGGAATCATTGGGAATCATGTCATTACCGTTTTAATTAATTGGAGGGTCGTTTGTTCCTGTAGTCTGGACTAGCCAACTAATTCCGGTCTTTGGGGTTATGAGTCCGGTTAATAGGTTATGAGTCCGGTTTATAGGTTATGAGTCCGGTTAATAGGTTATGAGTCCGGTTAATAGGTTATGAGTCCGGTTATAGGTTATGAGTCCGGTTAATAGGTTATGAGTCCGGTTAATAGGTTATGAGTCCGGTTAATAGGTTATGAGTCCGGTTAATAGGTTATGAGTCCGGTTAATAGGTTATGAGTCCGGTTAATAGGTTATGAGTCCGGTTAATAGGTTATGAGTCCGGTTAATGGGTTATGAGTCCGGTTAATAGGTTATGAGTCCGGTTAATGGGTTATGAGTCCGGTTAATGGGTTATGAGTCCGGCTTATAGGTTATGAGTCCGGTTAATGGGTTATGAGTCCGGCTAATAGGTTATGAGTCCGGTTAATAGGTTATGAGTCCGGTTAATAGGTTATGAGTCCGGTTAATAGGTTTTATGTGGCGTCCGTCCGTCCGTCCGTCCGTCTCAAGAAAATATTCACCCTCATTTCCTCTCATAAGTCTATTAAGTTCAGCATCACTAAGACAGAGAGGAGGAGGAGGAGGAAGGAAGAGGAAGAGAGGAAGAGGAGGAAGGAAGAGGAAGAGAGGAAGAGGAGGAAGGAAGAGGAAGAGAGGAAGAGGAGGAAGGAAGAGGAAGA
>CAUDMG010004121.1:825000-847500 GCA_958450375.1 Homarus gammarus
CAAGGGCCTACTGAGTTCAAGGGCCCAGTGAGTACAAGGGCCCAGTGAGTACAAGGGACGAGTGAGTACAAGGGACGAGTGAGTACAAGGGCCCAGTGAGTACAAGGGCCAGTGAGTACAAGGGCCAGTGAGTACAAGGGACGAGTGAGTACAAGGGCCAGTGAGTACAAGGGCCAGTGAGTACAAGGGCCCAGTGAGTACAAGGGCCAGTGAGTACAAGGGCCAGTGAGTACAAGGGACGAGTGAGTACAAGGGACGAGTGAGTACAAGGGACGAGTGAGTACAAGGGCCCTTTGAGTACAAGGGCCCAGTGAGTACAAGGGCCCAGTGAGTACAAGGGCCCAGTGAGTACAAGGGCCCAGTGAGTACAAGGGACGAGTGAGTACAAGGGCCAGTGAGTACAAGGGCCCAGTGAGTACAAGGGCCAGTGAGTACAAGGGACGAGTGAGTACAAGGGCCAGTGAGTACAAGGGCCCAGTGAGTACAAGGGCCAGTGAGTACAAGGGCCAGTGAGTACAAGGGACGAGTGAGTACAAGGGACGAGTGAGTACAAGGGCCCAGTGAGTACAAGGGCCCAGTGAGTACAAGGGCCAGTGAGTACAAGGGCCAGTGAGTACAAGGGACGAGTGAGTACAAGGGCCCAGTGAGTACAAGGGCCAGTGAGTACAAGGGCCCAGTGAGTACAAGGGTCAGTGAGTACAAGGGCCCAGTGAGTACAATGGACGAGTGAGTACAAGGGCCCAGTGAGTACAAGGGCCTAATGAGTACAAGGGCCCAGTGAGTACAAGGGCCTAATGAGTACAAGGGCCTAATGAGTACAAGGGCCCAGTGAGTACAAGGGACGAGTGAGTACAAGGGACGAGTGAGTACAAGGGACGAGTGAGTACAAGGGCCCAGTGAGTACAAGGGCCCAGTGAGTACAAGGGCCCAGTGAGTACAAGGGCCCAGTGAGTACAAGGGCCGAGTGAGTACAAGGGACCAGTGAGTACAAGGGCCCAGTGAGTACTAGGGCCTAGTGAGTACAAGTGCCAGTGAGTACAAGGGCCCAGTGAGTACAAGGGCCCAGTGAGTACTAGGGCCCAGTGAGTACATCCTCTAATACTATGATCTTATCCTGTACACACACACACACACACACACAGGGCCGGTGCTAGGAATTGCGGGGCCCAATTAGAAAATTGATAGTGGGGCCCTCTACTTTACAAAGTCGAAGATTGATGTTTTATATTTCGTGTAGTATGCCCGCCTTAGCCAAAAAGCATTAATTACTTGATATACTAAAAGTTTAAAAACAGTATAAAAGTTTTGATTTCTTATTACAAGTTAAGACAATTACAGACAAACTGTTTATGCACGGACCTTTTAGAAACACACTTTTCTGGCTTTTTTATTTGCAAAATCTTTCAAAATCATTTTAAAGTCAAGGGTTTTGGTAATGTCACTTTCTATAGATAGCATCGCCAAATTGTTTAGTCTTTCTTGTGAAATTGTTGACCGTAAGTATGTTTTAATCAGTTTTAGTTTAGAAAAACTTCTCTCACCCGATGCGACTGTTACGGGCATTGTTAAGTAAATTCTCAAAGCAACAAAAACATTAGGAAATGCAGTGAATCGATTGTTTACTACCAGGTATTCAAACAGGGCTTGGGGCTTGGCGACACTGGTTAGCTTTTTTACCAATATCGTATACAGTTTAAAACTAACACACGTGTGTGCGGGGCCCCCTTGCGGCGCGGGGCCCAATTTGATTAAATTGGTCAAATAGGCTTAAAACCGGCCCTGCACACACACACACGAGCTTCCACGAAGCTCCTCGGCGTCACCATAGACAACAAACTAAATTGGAAACCACACGTCAGTGAAGTTGTCAAATCCTCCAGTTTCCGTCTCCACCTCCTCCGCCGACTCAAGTCCCTCGGAGTTCCCGCACCCGAGCTCCTCAGTGTTTACACAACATTCATAATTCCCAAGCTCACCTATGCCTCCCCCACCTGGTCTTCCTCCCTAAATGCCACACAACGTAAACACCTAGAAAAAGTGCAAAAGAGGGCATGCAAGATTATTCTCTCCCCTTCCTACTCCACATATCAAGAAGCGCTCAACACACTGACCCTCTCGGCTCTCACTGACCATCACCACGACCTCATCTGTTTGGTAAGAAGCTTCTACACCTTCCTCGGCACCGGCTCCTACTACCACCTGAGATCCCTCGTCCGAGAATTGCTGTTACGTGCACGAACTGATCGCTATAAGAACAGCCCAGTCCCAACCATTGCAAAAATTATCAATAACTTGTAATAAACCAGTGTATACACTCCCAGTAAACACTGCTCCTTGCACTGTCACTATGTTGAAATGAACTGTAGTTTGAGCTTTTCCCCACCTAGTTATTATATGTCTTATTTGTGTCACTTATGTTACTTGTATATTATTTGTAATTCGTAACCCATTCCCCAAATATGTAACTGTATATTTTCAGCCTTCTGGCTGCCAAGCTCTTTCAATAAACCGTTAATTATTATGATTATTATTTATTATTACACACACACACACACACACACACTCCTAAACACACACACACACACACACCTAAACACACACACACACACCCCTAAACACACACACACACACACACACACACCTAAACACACACACACACCCCTAAACACACACACACACACACACACACACACCTAAACACGCCCTAATACTTTATCAAAAGACTTCTATGATCCCCAGGAGGAAGCGAGTCAAGCATGAGGCGTTCCAACAATGTCTCCACTCAACCCTTATCTGTTATAGCGGGCATTGTGTGGGGGAAGAGAGTCAGGTGGTGATAAGGTGGTGGTGATAATGGTGGTGATAGTGGTGGTGGTGGTGGTGGTGGTGGTGGTGATAAGGTGGTGGTAATAATGGTGGTGGTGGTGGTGGTGATAGTGGTGGTGGAAGTGGTGGTAGTAGTGGTGGTGGTGGTGGTGGTGGTGGTGGTGATAGTGGTGGTAGTAGTGGTGGTGGTGGTGGTGGTGGTGATAGTGGTGGTGGTGGTGGTGGTGATAATGGTGGTGGTAGTGGTGGTGGTGGTGATAATGGTGGTGGTGGTGGTGGTGGTGGTGGTGGTGATAAGGTGGTGGTAGTGGTGGTGGTGATAGTGGTGATAGTGGTGGTGGTAGTGGTGGTGATAATGGTGGTGATGGTGGTGGTGGTGGCGATAGTGGTGGTGGTGGTGGTGATAATGGTGGTGGTGGTGGTGGTGGTGGTGGTGATAGTGGTGGTGGTGGTGGTAATGGTGGTGATAGTGGTGGTGGTGGTGGTAATGGTGGTGATAGTGGTGGTGGTGGTGGTGATAATGGTGGTGATGATGGTGGTGATAATGGTGGTGGTAGTGGTGGTGGTGGTGGTGATGATGGTGGTGATAGTGGTGATGGTGGTAATGGTGGTGATAGTGGTGATGGTGGTAAAGGTGGTGATAGTGGTGGTGGTGGTGATAATGGTGGTGGTGGTGATAGTGGTGATTGTGGTGGTGGTGGTGATAGTGGTGGTGGTGGTGATAGTGGTGGTAGTGGTGGTTGTAGTGGTGGTGGTAGTGGTGGTGGTAGTGGTGGTGGTAGTGGTGGAGGTGGTGGTAGTGGTGGTGATAGTGGTGGTGGTGGTGATAGTGGTGTTAGTAGTGGTGGTGGTGGTGGTGAAGGTGGTGGTGGTGGTAGTTGTGGTGGTGGTGGTGGTGGTGGTGGTGGTGGAGTTGGTGATGGTGGTGGTGGTGGTGATAGTGGTGGTGGTGGTGATAGTGGTAGTGGTGGTAGTTGTGGTGGTGGTGGTGGTGGTGGAGTTGGTGATGGTGGTGGTGGTGGTGATAGTGGTGGTGGTGGTGGTGGTGATAGTAGTGGTAGTGGTGGTGAAGGTGGTAGTGGTGGTGATAGTGGTAGTGGTGGTAGTGGTGGTAGTTGTGGTGGTGGTGGTGATAGTGGTGGTGGTGGTGGTGATAGTGGTGGTGGTGATAGTAGTGGTAGTGGTGGTGAAGGTGGTAGTGGTGGTGATAGTGGTGGAGATAAGGTGGTGGTGATAATGGTGGTGATAGTGGTGGTGATAGTGGTGATAGTGGTGGTGGTGGTGATAGTGGTGATAGTGGTGGTGATAGTGGTGGTAGTGGTGGTGATAGTGGTGGTAGTGGTGGTGATAGTGGTGGTGGTGATAGTGGTGATAGTGGTGGTGATAGTGGTGGTGATAGTGGTGGTAGTGGTGGTGATAGTGGTGGTGATAGTGGTGATAGTGGTGGTAGTGGTGGTGATAGTGGTGTACATAAGGTGTTGAAATATATTTTAAATAATCGTTGAGAAAAATGAGAAAATACGCATTGTTGTTACGTCATCATCATCATCATCACAATCATCATAATGACTATAACAGCAACAAAAATAACAATAACAATCATACAATAACCAATAATAAAATACAATCACTAATTACCCCCTTTATCACCCCCCCCCCCCCCCACACACACACAACAATACCATCACCTACAGGACGCAGATGTTAGTCCATGCTAATTGCCTTTGCTTCTCCGGTGACGCCCCAACGACCCCAATCAGGTGGATAGTTGTTGGACGGGGGTGTTAATTAGGAGTGCTTGGTGTTATTGATACTGTACATGTGAGGTCAAATCAGGTGAGGTCAGGTCAGGTTAGGTATTTAGTGCAGGGACCTAGTATACTGTGGTGTAAGAGGCTTGCTTAGGTGGGAGATGTGTGGATGTGTGGGGGTGTGGGGGTAGTGTGAAGGTGGGTAGTGTGGGCGGTGTGGGTAGTGTGAAGGTGGGTAGCGTGGGCGGTGTGGGTAGTGTGAAGGTGGGTAGTGTGGGGGTGTGGGAAGTGTGGGGGTGTGGGTAGTGTGGGCGGTGTGGGTAGTGTGGGCGGTGTGGGTAGTGTAGGGGTGTGAGTAGTGTGGGGGTGTGGGTAGTGTGGGGGGTGTGGGTAGTGTGGGGGGTGTGGGTAGTGTGAAGGTGGGTAGTGTGGGCGGTGTGGGTAGTGTGAAGGTGGGTAGTGTGGGGGTGTGGGTAGTGTGGGGGTGTGGGTAGTGTGGGGGGTGTGGGTAGTGTGAAGGTGGGTAGTGTGGGCGGTGTGGGTAGTGTGGGGGTGTGGGTAGTGTAGGGGTGTGGGTAGTGTGGGGGTGTGTGGGTGGGAGGATCAAACATTCAATGCCAAGGGTTCACTAACGCACGGCTCCAGAGATTCCTTAACTCGTTTATATTCACTTTCTTTCTACAACTTCGTGAAAATCTATGAAAAAGACACAAACTTCTGATTTTTCCACCTGATCCTGTTTGAAGCTACAACACATACAACCACTGCTAAAAGTTATGTTGTCGTGAACTGTTTTTAAGATTTACGCCTTCATAGTTGACAAGAGGAATAAAGGAGCGGAGTCAAGTGACGTAACGTGATGTACCTATAGCCAGCCAATTACCATCGCTGATCGAGTCGCTGATAAGTGAACAATTTGTTTTCGTATCAGTGAAGTCAATCGTAATAAAACCAAAACACCTACACTATGTTTTATGCCAAGGCGGCGTTGCAAGGACAAGACATTGATCAAGTACGCACCTAGAGATACCTTGGTCAACCCGTGCGAGCCACTACCAGCGCCACCACCTCCGCTGTCGCCGCCCACGTCATCTCCCAGTGTCGCCAACGAACGAGGCCCCTCCAGTCATCTCACCCACGGCCTCAAAGGAACCTCTGTACATTGCCATCGTCAGACCTGTCATAGATTATGCCTCCCAGCGAGAGAAACACAGCCTAGAGAAAATCCAAAACAGAGCGATGAGACTCATCCTCGGCTGCCCTATGACCACCAGAATAGAAGTCATGCAGCGTGAACTGATACTGCTCCCCGTCTGCGATCGAATTACTGCTCTCAATGCCATCCTTGGTGTTAAACTTCTTGGCTGTGAGCAACTGACTCCCCTCTCTCGCTCACTGAACTCACATCTTAACACCCTCCTGCGCCGGCCTGTCCCCATTACCTCTCCCTCCCCCTCTCAACTCTGGCCCGTCCACACTGCTGCTGACATCCTGCGTTATCGCCTCTACACCCCCTCGACCTCTCTCCCTCCCCAGTACACTCATCCGCCTCTACCGCCGTGGACCTCCCCGTGTGTTGATGTTGTCGTCCACACCTTCCCTGGTCGTAAATCCACCCAACTGAGGTATATGCTCTGATTTAACTGCCTTGAGCAGATTAATGATGTCGCCTTCTCTCTCACGACCTTCCTCCCTCCTCTCCTTGTCTACTGTGGTGGGTCTTGTTACCACGCTGGGCGGCACTGGGGCAGCCCTGAGCGCCAGGCCTGCAGGAAAATCAGGGTCCACGAGTGGGCCTCCTCCACTGACACTGAAAGCATAGCCATCCTCGCGGGCATTCATGAGGGGGCGACCTATGCTCGCACTGAACGCCGGAACCTCCTTATAATCAGTGACAGCACTTCTGCGCTCCCCCTCCTCCCCTGCCGCCCAACACACCCTAGCCGCCGTCGCCGGGCTAGGACAAACTGATGACATCCATGTCTAGTTTATTTGGATCCCGTCACATATAGGAATAACTGCCTGTGACACTGTTGGTCTGCTTGCCCAAGAAGCGACACAAGAAGGCAAAGCCATATATAATAGAGACAGGGGCTACTGGTCATCCACTCTACACACTGAACTATTTGCCATACTCACAGCCCTGAACCCCGGTGAAGACACTGACAGTCTCATCATCACTGACTCCTTACCCTCACTACGTGCTCTTGACACCCTAAACCAGGGGTGGCCAACCTTTTGTGTGATGTGATCTACTTTTTCCACAGTTACCCTGACGCGATCTACCAGCCTAATATTCACCCATTGCCATAAAATAAGCAGATTCGTAGAGAGAGAGAGAGAGAGAGAGTAATCACATATGTTTCAATAATTGTTCTGATATATTGTTAACATGACAAAATCATTAACTTACTATACTAATGAGATGGTTAGTACTGCATATTGTCTGCCAGCTTTGTGCACTTAGGACTGTAGGCGGTGACTGCTAGCCTCCAGGTGTTCATCTGACATTGTTGATCGGTATTTGATGTGTTTTATGTGTTAAAATGTTGACCCACAAAGGTAGGTTGATCCATGAAATGCTGTGAGGTACATGGCACATTTTCTGACATTGGGATATTTTTCTTCAGTGAGAAGGGTCCAGAAACTTTCTCCTGGTGCCCTGGATTTGATTTGAATATCATTTTTAAGCTTCAGAAGCTCATTTTCGACTTCAGATATGTCCATGTTAAATACTGAAGCCATTCTAGATGCAATATCTTCAACATTTGGGCGGGAAATCATTATCATACTTCTTGTGAAAACTTTTGAAATGCCTTTCAGGATTTTCTTTCTCATCTAGAGCTGGAGACGCAAGGCAGACCAAGTACAGACACTTCAAATTATTCATGGCAAAAAAATAGTCTTCTTCCCATTCATTGTGGAAATGGTAAATTTGTGTGTTTTCAGTACTTGGTCCAGAACTCAGTTTTGGTTCAGTTGATGGCCAATAACCTATATTTGGAAAAGATTAAGTCGTACGTCAATACGATAATTACTTTTTCCATGACTTTTCCAACATGAATATGAGAATTACTAACGTAACAGCGTAGCGTTCTTAACTTGTTTTTATAAGCAATTGTCATCGGCTAGTGCGGACACTTCTGTCTCCTCTGGGGTTGCAGCGAGAACTGTCGCAAAGCTATAAAGTCAGTAATTCTTGTAATCACCCAAGACTTTTCCATAACAAGAGGCAGCACCTCACACTTCCAAGTATTGCAGATGACTGAAAATCACTGCATTGTTGGTGACAAGTGTGTAGGCTCGCTGGGCAAGGTTGCCAAATATGACTCTCTCTCTCTCTTTACTTTTGACAAGACTCATCAATAGCGAGTCAACTTTTTCATTACCAAATTCATTAATACAAGGCTTAACGTGTATTTGTAAACTTATAAGAGCAAATACCTGCCTAGTGTTAGCCTACAACTGATGATAACTCGCTGATCAGTTTCCTCACCAGGAGCCAGCCAGCACCGGCCCGTATGAACGCCAACACTTCCTATCAGGCTCCGCCACACACAGCTTGGCACAGTCGAAGTTTTCTTTGTATGTGTCGCTCTGATGTGTCCATAATGATAATATAGTCCCATAAAAAAATGTAAACAAATATAATATCCAAATGATTATGAGTAAAATTTGAAGAGGATTTTTGTATGGCAGCTTAAGAAAGATGGATCATTAAGTTTAACTTTGCCATGCGATCGACAGGTTGGCCAACCCTGCCCTAAACTGTGCCTTGTTGACGAGGGTCAGGATCAAGTTGGTGTCGATCCCCTCCAAGGCTAGCATTACGGTACGGTACGGTGCGAAGTACGGTACGGTACGGTTGATATTTAGTCAGAATGTACGGTACGGAATTACGGTACGATATTTTCCTTGAAGTACGGTACGGTACGATTTAGGTACGGAAAAATGAGCAAAATTCCGTATCGTACCGTACCCCAGGCTTAAAAACATGACCATGCAATTATTAACCCCTTGAGGAGTGTGACAGTTTATTCTGGCTATCATTAGACACTGTTATGCAGCTTAGGAAGGATTTGTGGGAATAAACAGTACAGACTAGCTGAATTAGCCATCTGCCTATTGTCTTCCATATAACCTTACTAAATTGAATAAAATCATCTAATAATAGTCAGAAAAGAGAAAAGAAATGTGTCATCGAACTTCAAAGGGTTAATGCGTCGGTGGCTTCAGTGAGTGATCAGTACCGGCCGCCAGCTGGTAGTCTGGTACTGTCAGTACTGATCACGTTGCGTCACTATTCACGTATAACTTGAGAGTTGAGAGTTGTGTCTCCATCTCTCCACAGTCACTCCTTCCATCGCCGTCGGGAGGGAGCAGTCACCCGAGGCAGGCAGGGGCGCTTAATCTAATATTGCACCTTATTGATAAGATGACACATACTTTGGCTTCGTTGTATATTAGGTAGACTAAGAAATAAAACTCCATAATAAGGCAACAATATTATGTAGGCACATTTACATCTATAGTCACTTCGTAAATGTTCCTTTTCAAATCCACACATGTACTCTAATAAATTGTTCATTAATAGATGATTATTTTGATGTAAATATATTTTTCTGATGGAACGATAAAAGTACGGAATTACGGTATGGTATTTTTTCCGTACTGTACGGTACGGAAAAATATTCCGTACCGTACCGTACTACCAGCCTTGATCCCCGCTCACGTAGGCATTAGTGAACATGAGAGAGTTGGTCTTAACAAAACTCGCGTCCAACAATGACAATGTTGAGTACAATGTAAGACTGTCAAACAGAACCTTAATAACTGTCATCAGAAAAGAACTTCTGGTGAATTTGAAGCCAGTAGACAAGTGCAAACAGGCACTAGTCAATACATTGTTTACCATGATGAGATGTATCAAGTGAAACATGTATATGGAGCAATTAACAAGATAACGATATTACAAGATGTTGTAACCGCTAGACTAAGGTTATAAGTACCTCTGGCAGTATGCCCCGCAGGCAGATGTGAACAAAACTACATGTGAAGTGTGTGGCCACATATGGCCACACACTCCAACACTACGTCTTAGACTGAAGAAATAGAACCTTATAGAGATAGATTCAAGCAGACCGTGTATACAATGGCACAGCACTTTATCTCTGGTGACACGATAGCTGATATACTAAGGCTGTATCCACACTTGTACTGGAAATACTCTGCAACATTCAGTGCCATAATATAATAATAACTGGGGCCTGATAAACACCCTTTGTGGCCTCTACTCTGGAACCTTCTTTGTGCTACTGCTCACAGGATGAGCATGGGGTGCACAATAAACTAGTTGCTCTGAGAGTGTCAGAGGGGGCCCCAGCCCTGGCACGGCCTCGCGACAACACCTGACTGAGCACCACCATCAGGCAGACAAACCAGATGGCCAGGCGACTCCAGTAGTCCCAGAACCGCGACCTTTTGGGCACCAGCTGGGTGCAGATGGCGCCTGGCTCTTCATTTTCTTCAATTTATATTTTTACTTCCACCTGGGTGCCACCTGCACCCACCTGGGCGTCAGTTCCCTTATCAACAACCTTGGTGGAGCGTCTTATGTAGTGGGTGATGGAGAGGAAGGCGGCGAAGGAGAGGAAGTAGAGCCTGGCCTTCCACCACCCCGCCAGCTCCCCGTCGTCATACCAAACAACCTCTTCAACAGGTAAAATTTTCATGGCCTCTAAAGGCTTCCTTACCTGCAGGTACTGCAGGCAGGTAACGGCATGCTGCACGAGGCCATCACCTTGATGCAAATTGTACAGCAGCCAGGAGAATGACATAGCTAAACTCAGTGTGTGAAACAAATAACTGAGTAACCAAAGAACAATTATTTCTGCCATCAAGAAGTAAAAGTTTTTAATTGATGTTTGTAAGTCAATCAGCTCAGTGTTGGCGGCGACCAGTAGCGTGCCGAACACAGTGTCTCCCTGAGGAGTGGCCGTGATGAGGGACTGAGTGTACAAGAGGCAGCTCACGTCCAGAGTAATGACCAAGAAAAACAGCGCCTCCACCGCCGCCACTAACCAACTCTTGGTAAATCTCCCCATTTCCTGCACTGCACCTCACCGTCCACAACAACACACTTACAGAATCATGGACACTTTAATGTAGTAAACATGGAATTTGTGTTACTATGTTTGTAATAGTTGTTGTGGTGATTGTGATAATAGTAGTTATGATAGTAGTAGTTGTGATGACAGTAGTTGTGATGATAGTAGTTGTGATGATAGTAGTTGTGATGATAGTAGTTGTGATAATAGTAGTTGCGATGATAGTTGTGATAATAGTAGTTGTGATGATAGTAGTTGTGATGATAGTTGTGATAATAGTAGTTGTGATGATAGTAGTTGTGATAATAGTAGTTGTGATGATAGTTGTGATGATAGTAGTTGTGATGATAGTTGTGATGATAGTAGTTGTGATGATAGTTGTGATAATAGTAGTTGTGATGATAGTAGTTGTGATGATAGTAGTTGTGATGATAGTAGTTGTGATGATAGTAGTTGTGATGATAGTAGTTGCGATGATAGTTGTGATAATAGTAGTTGTGATGATAGTAGTTGCGATGATAGTTGTGATAATAGTAGTTGTGATGATAGTAGTTGCGATGATAGTTGTGATAATAGTAGTTGTGATAATAGTAGTTGCGATGATAGTTGTGATAATAGTAGTTGTGATGATAGTAGTTGTGATGATAGTTGTGATAATAGTAGTTGTGATGATAGTAGTTGTGATAATAGTAGTTGTGATGATAGTTGTGATAATAGTAGTTGTGATGATAGTAGTTGTGATGATAGTAGTTGTGATGATAGTAGTTGTGATGATAGTTGTGATGATAGTAGTTGTGATGATAGTAGTTGTGATGATAGTTGTGATGATAGTAGTTGTGATGATAGTTGTGATGATAGTAGTTGTGATGATAGTTGTGATGATAGTAGTTGTGATAATAATAGTTGTGATGATAGTTGTGATGATAGTAGTTGTGATGATAGTTGTGATGATAGTTGTGATGATAGTAGTTGTGATGATAGTAGTTGTGATAATAGCAGTTGTGATAGTAGTTGTGATGATAGTTGTGATAATAGTAGTTGTGATGATAGTAGTTGTGATAATAGTAGTTGTGGTGACAGTAGTTGTGATGATAGTAGTTGTAATGATAGTAGTTGTGGTGACAGTAGTTGTGATGATAGTAGTTGTGATGATAGTAGTTGTGATGACAGTAGTTTTGATGATAGTAGTTGTGATGATAGTAGTTGTGGTGACAGTAGTTGTGATGACAGTAGTTGTGATAATAGTAGTTGTGATAATAATAGTTGTGATGATAGTAGTTGTGATAATAGTAGTTGTGATAATAGTAGTTGTGATGATAGTAGTTGTGATGACAGTAGTTGTGATGACAGTAGTTGTGATGATAGTAGTTGTGATAATAGTAGTTGTGATGACAGTAGTTGTGATGATAGTAGTTGTGATGATAGTAGTTGTGATGATAGTAGTTGTGATGATAGTAGTTGTGATGATAGTAGTTGTGATAATAGTAGTTGTGATGATAGTAGTTGTGATGATAGTAGTTGTGATAATAATAGTTGTGATGACAGTAGTTGTGATAATATTAGTTGTGATGATAGTAGTTATGATAGTAGTTGTGATGACAGTAGTTGTGATAATAGTAGTTGTGATGACAGTAGTTGTGATGACAGTAGTTGTGATGATAGTAGTTGTGATGATAGTAGTTGTGATGATAGTAGTTGTGATGATAGTAGTTGTGATAATAGTAGTTGTGATAATAGTAGTTGTGATGACAGTAGTTGTGATGACAGTAGTTGTGATGATAGTAGTTGTGATGACAGTAGTTGTGATGATAGTAGTTTTGATGATAGTAGTTGTGATAATAGTAGTTGTGGTGACAGTAGTTGTGATGACAGTAGTTGTGATGACAGTAGTTGTGATAATAGTAGTTGTGATAATAATAGTTTTGATGATAGTAGTTGTGATAATAGTAGTTGTGATGACAGTAGTTGTGATGACAGTAGTTGTGATGATAGTAGTTGTGATAATAGTAGTTGTGATGACAGTAGTTGTGATGACAGTAGTTGTGTTAATAGTAGTTGTGATGATAGTAGTTGTGATGATAGTAGTTGTGATAATAGTAGTTGTGATGACAGTAGTTGTGATGACAGTAGTTGTGATAATAGTAGTTGTGATGATAGCAGTTGTGATGATAGTAGTTGTGATGACAGTAGTTGTGATGATAGTAGTTTTGATGATAGTAGTTGTGATGATAGTAGTTGTGATGACAGTAGTTGTGATGATAGTAGTTTTGATGATAGTAGTTGTGATAATAGTAGTTGTGATAATAATAGTTATGATGATAGTTGTGATAATAGTAGTTGTGATAATAATAGTTGTGATGATAGTAGTTTTGATGACAGTAGTTGTGATGATTGTAGTTGTGATGATAGTAGTTGTGATGACAGTAGTTGTGATGACAGTAGTTGTGTTAATAGTAGTTGTGATGATAGTAGTTGTGATGATAGTAGTTGTGATGATAGTAGTTGTGATAATAGTAGTTGTGATGACAGTAGTTGTGATGACAGTAGTTGTGATAATAGTAGTTGTGATGATAGCAGTTGTGATGATAGTAGTTGTGATGACAGTAGTTGTGATGATAGTAGTTTTGATGATAGTAGTTGTGATAATAGTAGTTGTGATAATAATAGTTATGATGATAGTTGTGATAATAGTAGTTGTGATAATAATAGTTGTGATGATAGTAGTTTTGATGACAGTAGTTGTGATGATTGTAGTTGTGATGATAGTAGTTGTGATGACAGTAGTTGCGATGATAGTTGATAATAATAGTTGTGATAGTTGTAGTTATAATAGTTGTAGTTGTGATAATAGTTGTGAGAAGTCAGCCAAGATTTTAATAAATTTGCTCATGGATGTTATCAAGTGTCAGTTGTAAAGTAAAGATTCAGAGAGACAAGAAGATTTGTAACACTGTCTTCTGTGATTAATTATTGCCAAGTATTTAAAAATTAATCTCTCTCTCTCTCTCTCTCTCTCTCTCTCTCTCTCTCTCTCTCTCTTCTTCTTCTTCTTCTTCTTCTTCTTCCTCCGCTTTCTTCTCCTTGTTGTTGTTGTTCTTCTTCTTTTCTCTTCCTTCTCCCTCTTCTTCTTCTTCTTCTTCTTCTCTCTCTTCTTCTTTTCTCTTCCTTATTTCTCTTGTTTTTCAATTAAATTAACCTTCAGTACGTCCAATTGTTACAGCTGCACACACACACACACACACACACACACGTCGCAGCTGCATACAGTAAGAGTCTCCCTTCATACATGCAGCTGTCTTGAGTGCTGATCTTATTCCCTCAGTACAGCTGTTCATATTCATACCCCCATTATTTTCATTTGTTTCAGCTGTGTACAGATGTTCCTCACCTCTTGCAGCTTCCTGGAGACAGAACTCATTCCCTCCCCATCGGTGTTTACAAAAGTGACCCCTAGTATAAAATAAATAAATAAATAAATAATAATAAATAGCTAAAATAATAATATCTAAAAAAAAAAAATATATAAAAAAATGCCAAAAAAAAAAAAATTATATTCTAATCTGGAAAAAAAAAAAATATGCTCACATTTTTCTGTATAAATTGAGGAAAACTTTACATATACATCGTGGATTTACTGCCAGGTTGCTGAATTAATCGGTTATCGTTTTGTTTATAAGTTATGTGGAGTAATATTGTCCTTGTGTTTGTTGTCCATTAGCGTCAGGTCATGTTGATTTTCTTATTAAATAATGGTGGGGATGATGGTTCGATAGCCTCTCTCTCTCTCTCTCTCTCTCTCTCGCTCTCTTTGTCTCTCTCTCCCTTTGTCTCTGTCTCACCGCTTTGTCTGTCTCTCTTTTCCCAGTAATTTAACTCTACTCTGTCTGTCTGTCTGTCTGTCTGTTTATTTATCTCAGAAAACACAAAAGGAATTGAGCGATGATAAGTGAATCTTCAAGGACAGAAGAAGAAGAAGAAGAAGAAGAAGAAGAAGAAGAAGAAGGAGAAGAAGAAGGAGGAGAAGAAGAAGAAGGAGGAGGAGGAGGAGGAGGAGGAGGAGGAGGAGGAGAAGAAGAAGAAGAAGAAGAAGAAGAAGGAGAACTCAACGTAGTGTGTGTGTGTGTGTGTGTGTGTGTGTTATACTCAAGACACGACTTTCTGTAAAACGAGTCAACCATCATTTTTTTTTTTTTAAGGAAATAAGAATCATGACTTTACATTCCTCCTCAGGTTATCCTTATCTTAGCTATAAGTATATCCTTATCCACCGTCGCCCCAGGATCTCACCCAAGTCCTTCAAGCGAGTCCTTCTCTCCGTCAGACGCCCTTGCTAAACGTACTATCACTCCCTTGTCTTCAAAGAGTTCTGGAAATGGCTGGAGGGATGTGAAATTTTGTTCCGACGAGGGTTTGGGTGGGTGGGTGGGTGGGTGAGTGAGTGGGTGGTTGGGTGGGTGGGTGGGTAGTTGACAGTGGGTTCATGGCAGTATCACCCAGCTGACGTCCGCCATAACACCACCAGCCGTGTATACAAAAGGCATCGGAGCTACGAATCCAGTCTTGAAAATATTATACGAATAAAATGTGATCCGACACACACACAGACACGAACACATACACACACACATCGACACATACACACACACACACACACGCGCGCATAAACAAGAAGTACGGGACACTATCCTCAGCTCTGAACAAAAACAAACTCGTATATCTCTCGCTCTATGGCTGAGTACTGTTGACACTACTGGCTTCAACAGATCCTTGCGTCAGTTGGGATTTTATTTGGTGGGATTTTGTCCAGTGGGATTTTGTCCGATAAGATTTTGTCCAGTAGGATTTTCTCCAATGGGATTTTATTTGATGGGATTTTGTCCAGTGGCTTTTGTCCAATGGAAATTTGTCCGGTGGGATTTTCTATGGCGTAGTTTTCTGTAGTGGAATGTTTACACACTATTTACGGTCGTGTAGACAGTACAAGTGTAGAGTACCTCAATCTCTCACACCCTCACTTAGTCACGCGTCTCTACCTAGGTAAGGAAACTCACCATTTTCTCTCACATCTCTTCTACCTAGGAGTACCACGTCTCAAGATCTCTCAAGTAGATACCAGGGGTCATTCGGTTCTACTTCTGTGTGTGTGTGTGCTGAATTTTATAACCAAGACAAATGACGATCAATTTACGTCTCTTATATTTATATAGTCTTTGAATAAACAGCAATAGTTATTTCCACCTCTATAATCCACACACAAACAAGTGACGATCGTTCCCTTCACTTATACTCCACCAATAAACAAGTGACGATCGTTCCCTTCCCTTATACTCCACCAATAAACAAGTGACTCAGATCGTTCCCTTCACTTATACTCCACACACAAACAAGTGACGATTGTTCCCTTCCCTTATACTCCTCACACAAACAAGTGACGATCGTTCCCTTCCCTTATACTCCACACACAAACAAGTGACGATCGTTCCCTTCCCTTATACTCCACACACAAACAAGTGACGATCGTTCCCTTCCCTTATACTTCACACAGATTCTCAAACTAAGAAACAAATGACGATCAACATCTTCCCTTCACCACAAAACACCAAACTTTCTCTTAAGTATCTCACCACAAAACCAACATTAATCTTGCCTTGAAATCTGTTCCGTAAACTTTAGCATCGAATCCCTTTAATGTTTATAGAATTTCTTTTATATAAACATTTGGAAACCTTATTGATTTTATCAGATCCAAACGTTTATAGGATCGTGTGTGTGTGTGTGTGTGTTGGGGGGGAGGGGGGGAGTTTGTTTCTGTCTGTTTGTAAATATATCAGTTCAGTGACTCTCTCTCTCTCTCTCTCTCTAAACGTCTATCTGTGTATCTATGAATGTGTTCGTCTTTTACGATACATAGGTTTATAGAGAGAGAGAGAGAGAGAGACCCTCACCTGGCCACGAGACGACCCACTTAACCTCCCAATGACCTCAGCAACACCAACATGGGCTGAATAAACGACCTTGTTTATGTTACAGTACACGACTATTGCTTCCTCCCCTTCCTCCTCCTTCTTCTTCCACCCCCTTACCTCCCTCTCTTCCTCTTCCCTTCCTTTTTGTCATTAACTTAAATTTCTTTACCTTCTCCTTCTCCTCTTCGTCATTAACCTAATTCCCTCTTTATCTCTTTGTTATATGAGCGTTAAAACCCCTTCCTCGATCCCTTCCTCCCCTTAGTTAAGTACCGCCGCTCGTCCTAACACCTCGGGAAGCTTATTACCCAATCTTATGATATATTACGTATAATAGTACGGTAATGGGCCGGTAGGGGGAGGGAGGAATGGTTGCCGTATTCCAGAGTACGAAACTATAAAGATTTAAATCGGGCATCGCGAAGCAGGTGACGATAGACTACTCACTTCCGTTTATACCTCCTCACCCAAGGCTGGTGTTGAACAAGTGACGATCGATTACTTCCCTTATACACGAAAATATTGTTGAATAAACGAAGCTCGGTCATTTCTCTTATAGACTAATAAATGACGATCGACCCCTTCTCTAATACATCATCTGATATTAAACAAATGATTAACGATCTCCTCCCTTATACTTCCTCTAAGTACTAAACAAATGACGATCGACCTACTTCTTTATACTACACCTAATATAAAACAAATGACGATCGACCTACTTCTTTATACCACACCTAATATAAAACAAATGACGATCGACTAGTTACTTCCCTTATAATGTAAACATACCGATACATATTAAGGCTTTAGAATATTTACCAAAACAAACTCACTTACTTAATCACAAATCCAATTAAAACTTTGAAAAATCTTGACCATTAATAAAACGGGTGAAGTAAATTAATTAATCCCACCTTCATATCCAGCTTCACGGCCAATCGCTGTTAAAAAGGACCGTCCATATTTTGCTCTGGGTCTCCACGTACGTACACTTACTATAACCAACCGTCCGTTCGGCTTTCACTGGATCATCACGTACACTCCCTATATGCACAAAGACCGTCCGTGTTGCTATGAGTCTTAACACGTACAAATTAAAATTTCCGTCCGTACAAGATCGTCCGTGTCTCTCTGGGTCATTTTGTACACTAGACACACAAGCACCACGTCCTTCCTTGATGACACACGGATAATCACGGACCAACCCCCACCCTCACTACCAGCTGTCTCGACCACATGAACCCCGAACCATGATTCAGCTAAGCAATGAACCCCGAACCTTTAGAAGAGAATGAATCACTATTTGTCACTTAATGAACGAGAGAGAGAGAGAGAGAGAGAGGTTAAACTTATACTACGTCTTGTGTAGGCGGTGGTTAACTAGTGGGCGTGGTAGGCAGTCAGCTGGTGTGCGTGGGCGGTGGTCAACTGGTGGACGTGGGCGGCGGTCAGCTGGTGGACGGGTGTCACTCGCTAACAAGCAAGAAGATCAAGTGGTGTAGAGCTAACTAGCGCCCTGTAGAGGAGGAGGAGGAGGAGAGAGGGGTAGGAGTAGGAAGAGAAGTAGAAAGGACTGAATGAGAAGGAAGAAGAGAGGAAGAAAAGAGAGTTAGTAAAAGTAAATCAATGAAAAGGAGAGAGAGAGAGAGAGAGAGAGAGAGAGAGACTAAGAGGTGTTGTTGTGAAGGGCTTGAAAGGGGTCACAGAGGCCGAAGTAGAGGAGGAGGAGGAGGAGGAGGAAGACCAAGGGAGAGAAGGAAGAGAAGAAAGAAGAGGAAGAAAAGAAGAAAAAAGAGGAGGAAGAGGAAATCTTCCCTCTCTCTACTCTATCCCCCCTCTCTCCCCTCTCTCTACTCTCTCTCCCCTCTCTCTACTCTCTCTCCCCTCTCGCTACCCTCTCTCCCCTCTCTCTACTCTCTCTCCCCTCTCTCTACTCTCTCTCCCCTCTCTCTACTCTCTCTCCCCTCTCTCTACTCTCCCTCCCCTCTCGCTACTCTTTCCCCTCTCTCTACTCTCTCCCTCTCTCTACTCTCTCTACCCTCTCCCCCGTCTCTCTACTCTCTTCCCTCTCTCTACTCTCTCTCCCGTCTCTCTACTCTCTCTACCCTCTCTCTCCCTCTCTCTACTCTCTCTACTCTCCCCTCTCTCTACTCTCTTTTCTAGGAAAGTCTTCGAGGTAGTAGATAATGACGAAAATTACGATGTTATTTACTTAGACTTTAGCAAAGCATTTGACAGAGTACCGCATCAGAGGCTTCTGAGAAAAGTTAAGGCTCATGGTATCGAGGGGAAAGTTTTAAATTGGATAAAATCATGGCTCACCGATAGAACACAGAGGGTCAGCGTAGATGGTGTTAAATCTGAGTGGGGCCGTGTAACCAGTGGGGTTCCCCAGGGGTCAGTACTAGGCCCACTCTTGTTCATAATCTACATAACCGATCTAGATACTGAGATCAGCAGTGACATAAGCAAGTTTGCGGATGACACCAAAATAGGGCGGCAAATTAATTCAGGGCAGGATGCAAATGCACTACAGGAGGATTTAAATAAACTGCAGCGGTGGTCTGAAAAATGGCAAATGAAATTCAACACCAGCAAGTGCAGCGTACTTAATATTGGAAGAACAAATACTGTCAATGTGTACAGCCTTAACAACATCAACCTAGAGAAGTCGACTTGTGAAAGAGACTTAGGGGTACTTGTAAGCCCGGACCTACGGCCTAGAAAACAGTGCGTTAATGTTCGAAATAAGGCAAACAGAGTATTGGGTTTTATATCTAGAAGTGTAAGTAACAAGAGTGCAGAGGTCTTATTGCAACTATATCTTGCGCTAGTTAGGCCGCACCTCGATTATGCGGTTCAGTTCTGGTGCCCCTATTATAGAATGGATATCAATTCACTAGAGTCGGTGCAGCGAAGAATGACGAAAATGATTCCGGGACTTAGAAACCTTCCATATCAGGATAGGTTAAAGAAACTTAACTTGCATTCCCTAGAAAGACGAAGAGTGCGGGGAGATATGATAGAAGTATTTAAGTGGTTGAAAGGAATCAATAAAGGGGATATAGATGAAGTTCTTATAATATCCGAGCAGGATAGGACTCGGAGCAACGGATTCAAGTTGGATAAGTTTAGGTTTAGGAGGGGGATAGGAAGAAACTGGTTCACAAATAGGGTGGTGGACGAGTGGAACAAGCTTAGCAACTTTGTAGTAAGTGCGGGAACGCTGGAAAGTTTTAAAAGGAGGCTAGATAGATTCATGGATGATAGAGAGTGGTAGTAACTCTCGACAGGAGCTGCCATGCACAGGCCAACCAGCCTATTGCAGACTCCTTATTTTCTTATGTTCTTATGAGTGGATGGATGAATGGATGAATGGATGGGTGGATGGATGAATGGATGGGTGGATGGATGAATGGAAGAGTGGATGGATGAGTGGATGGATGAGTGGATGGATGAATGAATGGATGGATGGATAGATAGATGGAGCCCATTAGAACAAGAACCCATTAAAAATAATACCCATTCCAACAGGTTAAGTACAGGTATACACTTAAGTACATAGAAGCACTCAAGTCCAAAGTCCATTATTATATCACATTGACTCATACTACACGCCGCAGACACTTAAAGTTCGTCAAATAATACTAATGAAGGTATTTTGCTTACGTCAAATAAAATAATTGAAATAAAAATCAACATAGTTCTTTACTTAGATGAAAATACAATATAATTACTGTAATATGGGATAACTTACGTGGTTGTAATACTGTACCTGGTTATGAACGTCTTACCTGTAAAGAGAGAGAATGGGCTGTAATTACCTGATAGCAAGACCTGGTGGTTATGTGTGACGTATTAATTAACTTGGTGATGGAACACTCTAACCTAACCTGACCTGACCTAACCTGACCTGATCTAACCTGACCTAACCTGACCTGACCTAACCTGACCTGACCTGATCTAACCTGACCTGACCTGACCTGACCTAACCTGACCTGATCTAACCTGACCTGACCTGACCTGATCTAACCTGACCTGACCTGACCTGACCTAACCTGACCTGACCTGATCTAACCTGACCTGACCTGACCTAACCTGATCTTTTATTAATTGTTTTTCTCTTTCTTTCTTTCTGGATATAAAGTTATTCCGGACGAATAGATAGATAGATAGATAGAGAGAGAGAGAGAGAGAGAGAGAGAGAGAGAGAGAGAGAGAGAGAGAGAGAGAGAGAGAGAGAGAGAGAGAGAGAGAGAGAGAGAGAGAGTTATTCTGAGCATAAAATAAATCTTAAGTTAAAACGGTCAGAGGTGCTTCCTGTTCCTCCTCCTCCTCCTGATCCTCCTTCTGACCGTCTCCTCCTCCTGACCTCCTCCTGACCTCCTCCTGACCTCCTCCTGCCCCCTCCCCCTCTTCCTCCTCCCCTGACGATAACCTGTACACACCAAGAGACTCGTTGAGACCCCGATAACGCACTGGCCCGCTCCCCTTAGCAACCACGGCAGCTCAGACAAACAAATCGGTTGCTAGGGACATATATTATTTTTTTTTGAGCTTAATATGAAGTAAAATTTGAAGTTAGTGTATTGGGTGAGTCCCTCCTGAAGGCAGCTGATGACTATGGTATGTATATTATGTACAGTATATGTATAGGTGTGTGTGTATTATGTATAAGTGTATGTTTATGTATAAGCTTCATTGATATATGTTTAATAGGTATTTCAAATGTTTTCAATCATATCTGTCAATGCCTTCCCCCAAAAAGAGATGGAAATGACGTGCTTTGTTGATTTATCTCAGTCATGTCCTTATATAAACAAAGTGACTGTACATTTTAACTCTTCCACCCCATCAAAATAATAATTCTCTCTTGAAAACACGTAATTTAAAGAAGGAAGAGATATCAGACGTTGATTAGTTGGAGTTATGTTCGTATGTAAACAAAATTCCTCTGGCTTGGAAAGATCACTGGCCCATCCTGTCAAAATAACTCCTTTGGTGACTCACTACAAGACGCAGGGCAGGCGGTGTTGTCGTTTGAGCTTCGTGTGTCTGAGTCAAGCTTGTATGTAAACAAAGACTTCTGGTCGCCTCGATGATAGAGTCTGATCGCCTCATTAGTCAGAGAGGGGGCGGGGAGGGGGGGGGGTGAGGAGGAGGGGGTGAGGAGGAGGCGGGGAGGGGCGGGGAGGGGGGGTGAGGAGGAGGCGGGGAGGGGGCGGGGAGGGGGGGGGTGAGGAGGAGGCGGGGAGGGGCGGTGAGGAGGAGGGGGGGGTGGGGTGATGGTGCTGTTGATAGGTAAGTTCTTTGAGGTACAGTGATTTGAGTAATGGGTGAAGAGAGTGAGAAGGTGGATGAGTGAGGAGGGTGAGAAGGTGGATGAGTAAGGAGGGTGAGAAGGTGGATGAGTGAAGAGAGTGAGAAGGTGGATGAGTGAGGAGGGTGAGAAGGTGGATGAGTGAGGAGGGTGAGAAGGTGGATGAGTGAGGAGGGTGAGAAGGTGGATGAGTGAAGAGAGTGAGAAGGTGGATGAGTGAGGAGGGTGAGAAGGTGGATGAGTAAGGAGGGTGAGAAGGTGGATGAGTAAGGTTAAATAATGTTAAGACGATGAACTGTGAAGAAACGATCAGGAGTGAGCCATTAGAAGATTGGATTTCTCATTAGTTTGAGAGAGAGAGAGAGAGAGAGAGAGAGAGAGAGAGAGAGAGAGAGAGAGAGAGAGAGAGAGAGAGAGAGAGAGAATTAATAAAAGACACAAAGTTATAATACAGAAAAAGTTTAAACTATATGGAAGGTAAAACTCTCTCACTCTAAAGACCAACATGGGTGAGAGAAAATAGAAACAGT
>CAUDMG010004121.1:852500-857500 GCA_958450375.1 Homarus gammarus
AACATATTTTTTTTAGACCAATCTAGAACTGTTTCAATCTCTCACACCATTTTGAAACTGCTCTGAATTTTTTTTTTCAAACTCTCGAATTGTATTTTTTTACATCTACAGAATCTCCGAAATTTTCCGAATTATCCCAAACTGTTACATATTACCCTCAGTGTTCTTAAATCATCGCGAACTACTTCCATATTCTGAGGAAATGTTCCATATTATGACAAACTGTTCCATATTTTGACAAACTGTTCCATATTCTGACAAACTATTCAATTTTTTTTCAGTCCATATTTTCCCTGACAAAATTTGTTTCCCCTGTCACCAACACTACCGCACCTCCTGTACCGAAGGATATTGGTCAAGTGACAGGATTTAGTGGCTTGAACCTGTCTCCACCTGTCCCAAACCTGTCCTGAACATTTTTTCCCCCCAAAGTTACAAGGTATCCTAAGCCGGTAGAAATATTTTTTTTCTGGTCAAATATGAGTATCACTAAATATTTTCGCACATTTCCGAATTATCTTTAAAAAAAATCGAAATTGTCTCAAGCCATTCGAAGCATTCTGGACTGTTGTTAAGTATGATACAAGGTGATCATAAAGTCCCTGTGCAGACTTAACTACCTAGTTATTCCTGGTTGTAACTACTCTACACTGTTATATACCTTCCTCTACTTACAGTAAATATTGGAAATGGTTTAAGTAAATATTGGAAGTGGAAATTCTCTATAGAACAACGATATTCTTAACTATTGGAGATGAACAGAGATGAACAGAGACTTTTTCATCAAGAATATATTTCACCTGTTTTGCTTAAGTCTGCCACCAGAATTCATACACCTTGATCAAGTCTCATAACGCCACTAACTTACCTGAACTAAAACTACCCACGTAACTGCTTCAAATAATACGAAAACTGGTCGAAATAATCTGAACCAAAAAAAATGAATCCGAAAAATTGTGAATTGCTCTGAAGCATTTTTTTTCGAACAGTTCCGAAGCATCAAATAAACCTGAAATCAGATAAACCCGATTTGGAATTCAGAATTTTCAAATTATTTCAAAGAGCTTCACCTAGTTATCCGAATCTCCTTGTGCGAGTCTTAAGGAGGTGCTCAAGTGGGACTCAACATCGACCTTGGGGAGGAGCCTCACGTTACCTTGTGATGATTTACGAAGAAAAATATGAGGTTAAAAAATTCCATAAACTCATGACGACTTCCAAAACTGGTTCGAAATTATTCCGAGTGATTCAGAAGTTTGTTTTGAGGGTAAGATGGCTTAATTTGTGTGTGTGTGTGTGTCTGTGTGTGTGTGTGTGTGTGTCTGTGTGTGTGTGTGTCTGTGTCTGTGTCTGTGTGTGTGTCTGTGTGTGTGTGTGTGTGTGTGTGTCTGGGTGGGTGTATGGTCTGTGTCTTTTGTGTGGTCTGTGTGTGTGGTGTGTGGGTCTGTGTGTGTGTGTGTCTGTGTGTGTGTCTGTGTGTGTGTGGTGTGTGGTGTGTGTGTATGTGTCTGTGTGGTGTGTGTGTGTCTGTGTCTGTGGTGTGTGTGTCTGTGTCTGTGTGTGTGTGTGTGTTGTGTCTGTGTGTGTAGTGTGTCTGTGTGTTGTGTGTGTGTCGTGTCTGTGTGTGTGGGTGTTGTTGTGTGTGTGTGTGTTTGTGTGTGTCTGTGTTCTGTGTGTCTGTGTCTGTGGTCAGTGTGTGTGTGTGTGTAGTGTGTAGTGTCTGGTATGTGTGTGTGGGTGTGTGTGCTGATGTCTGTGTGTGTGTGTGTCTGTGTCTGTGTGTGTGTCTGTGTCTGTGTGTGTCTGTGTGGTGTGTGTGTGGTGTCTGTGTGTGTGTGTGTCGTGTGTGTGTCGGTGTGTGTTGTGTGTGTGTGGTGGGTTCGTGGTGTGGTGTGTCTGTGTGATGTGTGTGTGTGTGTGTGTCTGTGTGTGTGTGTGTGTCTGTGTCTGTGTGTGGTGTGTCTGTGTGTGTGTTGTGTGTCTGGCTGTGTCTGTGTGTGTGTTGGGATGTGTTTTGTGTGTGGTGTGTCTGGTGTGTGTTGTGTGTGTGTGTGTGTGTCTTGTGTTGGGTGTGTCTGTGTGTGTGTTGTGTTCTGTGGTGTGTGGTGTGTGTCTGTGTGGTGCGTTGTGTCTGTGTGTGTGTGTGTGTGTGTTGTGTGTAGTGTGTGTTGTCTGGTGGTGTGTGTGGTGTGGTCTGGTGTGGTGGTTCTGTGTGTGTGTGTGTCGGGTGTGTGTTTCTGTGTGTGTGTGTGTGTGTCTGTGTGTGTGGGTGTGTGTGTGTCTGTGTGTGTGTGTGTCTGTGTGGTGTGTGGGTGCTGTGGTGTGTGTTCTGTGTGTGGTGTGTGTGTGGGTTTCGTGCTGTCTGTGTGTGTGTGTGTCTGTGTCTGTGTCTGTGTGTGTGTGTGTCTGTGTGTGTGTGTGTCTGTGTGTGTGTGTGTGTGTCGTGTGTGTGTGTGTGTGTGTCTGTGTGTGTGTGTGTCTGTGTGTGTGGTGTGTTATGTGTGTTGGGTTGTGTGTGTGTGTGTGTGTGTGTCGTGTGGTGTGGGTGTGTCTCGTGTGTGTGTGTGTGTGTGTGTCTGTGGTGTGTGTTTTATGTGTGTGTGTGTGTGTTGTCTGTGTGTGTGTGTCTGTGTGTGTGTGTGTGTGTGGTACTGTGTGTGTGTGGTGTCTGTGTGTGTGTGTCTGTGTGTGTGTGTCTGTGTGTGTGTGTGTGTCTGTGTGTGTGTGTGTGTGTGTGTCTGTGTGTGTGTGTGTGTGTCTGTGTGTGTGTCTGTGTGTGTGTGTGTGTGTCTGTGTGTGTGTGTGTGTGTGTCTGTGTGTGTGTGTGTCTGTGTGTGTGTGTGTGTGTGTCTGTGTGTGTGTGTGTCTGTGTCTGTGTGTGTGTGTGTGTCTGTGTGTGTGTGTGTGCGTGGTTAGGTTATTTTTCTAAGCTTCTCTCTCTCTCTCTCTCTCTACTTCTATCTAAAAAATTGCCTGTCTGTTTGTTTGTCTGTCTGTCTGTCTGTCTGTTTGTAAATTTGTGTATCTCTCTGTCCCTCTCTCTCTCTCTCTCTCAATACGGGTTTACAAAGGGAAAATCTTGTCTAACAAATCTGCTGACGTTTTTTAGGAAAGTCTTCGAGGCAGTAGATAATGACGAAAATTACGATGTTATTTACCTAGACTTTGGCAAAGCATTTGACAGAGTACCGCATCAGAGGCTTCTGAGAAAAGTTAAGGCTCATGGTATCGAGGGGAAAGTTTTAAATTGGATAAAATCATGGCTCACCGATAGAACACAGAGGGTCAGCGTAGATGGTGTTAAATCTGAGTGGGGCCGTGTAACCAATGGGGTTCCCCAGGGGTCAGTACTAGGCCCACTCTTGTTCATAATCTACATAAACGATCTAGATACTGAGATCAGCAGTGACATAAGCAAGTTTGCGGATGACACCAAAATAGGGCGGCAGATTAATTCAGGGCAGGATGCAAATGCACTACAGGAGGATCTAAATAAACTACAGGGGTGGTCTGAAAAATGGCAAATGATATTCAACACCAGCAAGTGCAGCGTACTTAATATTGGAAGAACAAATACTTATAATGTGTACAGCCTTAACAACATCAACCTAGAGGAGTCGACTTGTGAAAGAGACTTAGGGGTACTTGTAAGCCCGGGCCTACGGCCTAGAAAAGAGTGCGTTAATGTTCGAAATAAGGCAAACAGAGTATTGGGTTTTATATCTGGAAATGTAAGTAATAAGAGTGCGGAGGTCATATTGCAATTATATATCGCGCTAGTCAGGCCGCACCTCGATTATACTGTTCAGTTCTGGTGCCCTTATTATAGAATGGATGTTAATTCACTGGAGTCGGTGCAGCGAAAATTGCCGAAAATGATTTCGGGGCTTAGAAACATTCCACATCAGGATAGGTTAAAGAAACTTAACTTGCATTCCCTAGAAAGACGAAGAGTGCGGGGAGATATGATAGAAGTATTTAAGTGGGTGAAAGGAATCAATAAAGGTGATATAGATAAAGTTCTTATAATATCCGAGCAGGATAGGACTCGTAGCAACGGATTTAAGTTGAATAAATTTAAGTTTAGGAGGGAGATAGGAAGGAACTGGTTCACAAATAGGGTGGTGGACGAGTGGAACAAGCTTAGCAACTTTGTAGTAAGTGCTGGAAAGCTGGAAAGTTTCAAAAGGAGGCTAGATAGATTCATGGATGATAGAGAGTGGTAGTAACTCTCGACAGGAGCTGCCATGCACAGATCAACCGGCCTATTGCAGACTCCTTATTTTCTTATGTTCTTATCTCTCTCTCTCTCTCTCTCTCTCTCTCTCTCTCTCTCTCTCTCTCTCTCTCTCTCTCTCAGTACAGGATATAACACAATCACAATGTCAACCCAGAATCACGCTTAGGTCTCTCGCCATTCTAATCATCTCAAGAATGTCTCAAAGTATGTCTCATCACAGAGTTCTCGTCGCTGTCTCTTGAGAATTATAGAGATTTCTTGATGATTTTTGGATCACATTGGAGAATTATTATACAGGAGAGAGAGAGAGAGAGAGAGAGAGAGAGAGAGAGAGAGAGAGAGAGAGAGAGAGAGAGAGAGAGAGAGAGAGAGAGAGAGAGATTATCCTCCATTCCAGTACTCATTCTAAAACAACATTCTCAAACACACAAACTAAAAAACAAATACATTGACTCACAAACAAAAACAATCATTACAAAAAATATTAATTAATGCCTTTTAAAAACTGTTATGTTTATATTTATTCGCAAAAAAAAAAATGCATAGAAAAAACAACACAGGAAAGATAAACATATCCAGGTTAGGTTAGGTCAGGTCAGGTCAGGTCAGGTCAGGTTAGGTTAGGTTAGGTTATCTGTGGACCCTCTGGGAAGGGGGGGTTAGGTTAGGTCAGGTCAGGTCAGGTCAGGTTAGGTTAGGTCAGGTCAGGTCATGTCAGGTTAGGTTAGGTTATCTGTGGAGCCTCTGGGAAGGGGGGGGG
>CAUDMG010004121.1:862500-872500 GCA_958450375.1 Homarus gammarus
TCTCTAATGTATGTATGTATGTATGTATGTATGTATGTATGTCCCTAACCACTACAACCACCACAACAACAACTACCACCACCACCAGCACAACCACCACCACAACAACAACTACCACTACTAACCACAACTACCACTAACATCATTAATCACCAAGCGGCTAATTACTCTTTGTTTGTTATAGTTGTGTAAATAAACTTTAGAATCATTATTAAGATATTCACTAATTGACGTCTGTCTGTTGTTTAATTAATCGTTGTATCTGGTCATTAATGGTGTTTGTGTGTGAAATTGGTAGGACACGTTTATTTAACATATATTAATGTTTGTTTCATAGTACACACACACACACACACACACACACACACACACTCTCTCTCTCTCTCTCTCTCTCTCTCTCTCTCTCTCTTTCTCTCTCTCTTTCTCTACCACAATTTAATCATCAACAAAGCTATTGACCTCGGGTTTCGAAGAAGTCTTATACCATGGCTTACAGACTTCTTCAGTGACCGACGCCAAGCTGTACGGTTCCGAGGGGCTGTCTCCACCTTTCAGTCACTCACCTGTGGCGTCCCCCAAGGCACCAACATGGGACCACTCTGCTTCCTTATGCTTATCAATGATGCCCTAAGAGAAACCCCTTGCTGGCTGGAAATATGTCGACGACTCCACCATTGGGATCAGTGTCAACAATTCTGCTCCCGACGATACCGCCCTTCAGGATTTATTGAACAGTCTCCAAAACTGGGCCACCAACAACCATGTCACCATCAACCATACCAAGACCATGGTTATGCACATCAACCTCTCCTCCGACATTGTCCCACCTCCTTCCATGACTTTAGGTCCCAACACATTCCAGGTTGTAGATTCCACGAAGCTCCTCGGCGTCACCATAGACAACAAACTAAATTGGAAACCACATGTCAGTGAAGTTGTCAAATCCTCCAGTTTCCGTCTCCACCTCCTCCGCCGACTCAAGTCCCTCGGAGTTCCTGCACCCGAGCTCCTCAGTGTTTACACATCATACTTCCCAAGCTCACCTATGCCTCCCCTACCTGGTCTTCCTACCTAAATGCCATACAACGTAAACACCTTGAAAAGGTGCAAAAGAGGGCTTACAAGATTATTCTCTCCTCTTCCTACTCCACATATCAAGAAGCGCTCAACACACTGACCCTCTCCGCTCTCAGTGACCATCACCACGACCTCATCTGCAAATTTGGTGAGAAGCTTCTGCACCATCCTCGACACCGGCTCCTACTACCACCTGAGATCCCTCGCCCGAGAATTGCTGTTCGACACCACAACCGCATCCAGCCCATACGAGCACGAACTGATCGCTATAAGAACAGCCCAGTCCCAACCATTGTAAAAATCATCAATAACTTGTAATAAACCAGTGTATTCACTCCCAGTAAACACTACTTTTTGCACTGTCACTATGTTAAAATGAACTGTAGTTTGAGCTTCTCCCCATCTAGTTATTATATATCATATTTGTATCACGTATGTTACTTGTATATTATTTGTAAATCAAGAGACCCATTCCCCAATTATGTAACTGTATATTTACAGCCTTCAGACTGCCAAGCTCTTTCAATAAACCGTTGATTATTATTATTATTATTATTATTATTATTATTATTATTATTATTATTATTATTATTATTACACACACACACACACACACACACACACACACACACACACACACACACACTCCCGCCGTCAACATTGATCACTAGATCAATCTGGCCGCGAACGGAAGTCGATTATTGAATGGGGTCACTTATACATTGATGCCTGTGATCAGCTGTTCTCTGTTTACATGTGTCACGTATCAATGTTTACATTATAACACGTGGCTTTGTTTACATTGTGCCACGTGAAGTGTTGGAGACTTAACATCTTGATGGAGGTGTGTGTGTGTGTGTGTGTGTGTGTGTGTGTGTGTAAATACAATACAAACGAAAAGCAATATTAAGTAACAGTCCTTGCAATGTTTAATAAAAACTTGCAATAATTAAGACCTTTACAAATAATCAGTAATTACGTTGCAATTAATAGTGAAAAATTGTTATGCAATACTGAGTAAATTACTTGACTAAAGATGAAATATTTATCACTAGTGAGTAAATATTTCCCAATGTAGAGTAAGTATTCTGCAATATTGACCAAAGATCCGCAATGGTGCATCCTCAACGTGCAATTCTGAATAAGTATTATACAATATTGAATAAATCATTTGCAATACAGACGAACTATTTTGCAATGGTGAGAAAACACGTTGCAATACGGAATAAGTGTTTTGCAATACACGATAAATGGATTGAGATAATCGGCAAGAGGAGGTAACTGCAGCCTTCTCTAATAGCATTCTTACCTGGATAACACCTGTATTCTCTCTCTCTCTCTCTCTCTCTCTCTCTCTCTCTCTCTCTCTCTCTCTCTCTCTCTCCCTCCCTCTCTCTCTCTCTCATTCATCTTCCTATCAACCACACCTCCATTTATCACGTCCTATCTGGAGGGCTTTGATTACTCTCTCTCTCTCTCTCTCTCTCTCTCTCTCTCTCTCTCTCTCTCTCTTATGTCTTTCTCTCTTTTATTTTTATTTATTGGTGTCTGTATTTTATTATCGTCCTTGTATGTATGTAGCCTATGTATGTATGTATGTATGTATGTATGTATGTAGACAAATAACAGACAGACAGACAGACAGACAGACAGAGAAATATAAACAGCTGAAATAACATAACACATAAACATTAATATCAAATAAACAAACAAAAGAAAGAAAGAAAGAAAGAAAGAAAGAAAGAAAGAAAGAGAATAAAATGTCTATCTCAATTACACGTTTAAATGGGTCAGGTGACAACACGAATATTAATACCTGGGCTTAATTAATCTCTTTTACCTGTCCGCTGTAACTGTTAAGGGATCTGTGTGCGTGTGTGTGTGTGTGTGTGTGTGTGTGTACGTCTCATGTAAACTCATATAAACGGCAATACTTTCTAATAGTACAATTAATAAATCATCCGACACACACACACACGCGCGCGCACACACACACACACACACACACACACACACACACACACGCGCACACACACACACACGCGCGCACACACACACACACACACACACACACGCACACACACACACCCACACACACACACACCACGACCAAGGGTATGACAAGCGACCAGGGCACGTCAATACTCCCCAAAATGTACGATACAGACCGGGCGATAAGACAGGTGCGGGAGGACAATGGTTGAGAGTTATCAACATTGAGAGAAGGAATGAGAGATTTAGGTGAAGATTCTCAAATACTCGAACGATATATATATATTTATACTTTATTTATACGTTATTTCTCTCCATAACTGATGATGAGAAGGTTTATTCACTTATGGTAGAGTCTTATGGAGAAGGTAGACTCATGCAGGGGTGTCAAACTCATTTGCCAAGGCGGGCTAGATTTAATATGAGTACACAGTATGCGGGCTAAGTAATATAATTATGAGCACTTCGCAATCACTTCTTAGGTGAGTAGTTAGACAAAATAAGAAAGGTGGATTTAGTCTGCGCTCGTGGGAAACCCTGATAATTGGCGCCTCTTGGTATGGAGCAGTGCATCAAAGTTTGGCACTAACGACTGAGCTGTAGCAACCTTCAGTATTGAATTAAAGTCCGCATCAGTAAGTTGAGACCGAAGCCGAGACTTGTTCACGTTCATCACAGAAAAGAGTTGTTCACAGACATATGGACTTCCGAACAATGACATAATCTTTGAGGCAAAACATTTAATCCTGGGATAATTTGGTCCAAAATATTGATAAAATGTGCCACCATCAACACTCGAAAACTTGTTCCTCAACACACCATCACACTGGAGCTCAATTAATTCTAACTGAAGATGTTCTGGTACCTCATTAACACCAACAGAGAATGGGTCCCGGAAAATGAAAAAAATCCTTCTCAAGTCTTTGAAAGGTCAGCAAATCTTTCTTGGAACTCATTCATTAATTTGGAAATCTTGATGCAGTACTTTTTTGTGTTGATATCAGCATGAAACTCAGGTGTGCCTTGCAGGGCCTTCAAGGTCGGGGAGTGAGAACGATTACTCTCTGGTAATTGCCGTTCAAAAGCTGATGTTGACTGAGTATTTTGTTATAGGAAACAGCAGACTATTTTATTCAGCTGAGGGATACACTCACTATTTAGTTTTAGCTCCTCAAGGTAAGGTTGGAGCAGCAAATGGGCCACGGGCCGCATGTTTGACACCCATAGTAGAGGTCTATTCTCGCTGCCAGCTTAGAGGGAAAACATATCGTACGAGATTTTGTTTATAAAGTTCAATAATTTAATGCATAGGATTTACAGATGCTAAGTACGTTAACTCCAATTTATATTTTGTTGTGAATAATACGTGTGTGGTTAAGGTACAGTCTCAGTACACTATAGAAACCATTTTGAAACATTAAACAAGAATATTTCACTTTATTTCAACCAATTACGATATTTAAATTAAAAACCTTACGTTCCATCTCTCACTCTTAGCTCACCTGCCCTCCATTACCTCTCACTAATGAAGCTACTGTTCTTGGCAAAAATTTGAGGCTATTTTATCCCAAACCATTGACCACACTCACAGCAAACACCGGAACATTCATGCACCAAGCGTCCTCTCTGACACGCCCCAGCCACTTACTGCACCTCCCTGCCTTTCACCTCTCCTAATGACGACCATGACGAGTTCTTTTCAGACCCTTACAGCATCTGCTCACACCTTAGGGCTCAGTATTGTTCAGTGTTCCAATATTGGTTTTCCTAGGGATGGATGTAGTGGAGGAGGGGAGGGGGTGAGGGGGGTGTTGAAGAGAGGGGGGGAGGGAGATAAGGGGAGGATGAGAGGGGAGAGAGGGGTATGATGAAGGGTGGGAAGAGGGTGAGGTAAGGGAGAAGAGGAAAGGAAGAAGAGGAAGAAGGGAGGGGAGAAAGAAGAGAGGGAAGGGGACGAAGGGGGAATAGGAGGTAAGAGGAGGAGGAGGAGGAGAGAGACAAATTTTCCACTTGTCTACCCCCCCTTCCCCCCTCCCCCCTCCTCCCTCCCCCCTCCCCCCTCCCCTCTCCCTCCCCTCTCCTATTCAGGCCACTTAGAGCTACGGTCGAGGTGTAAGTTATGTTGGTGATTGGTGGTGGTGATTGGTGGTGGTGATTGGTGGTGGTGAGTGGTGGTGGTGAGTGGTGGTGGTGATTGGTGGTGGTGAGTGGTGGTGGTGAGTGGTGGTGGTGATAAATTGTGGTAGCTTGGTCTAAAAGAGAGAGAGAGAGAGAGAGAGAGAGAGAGAGAGAGAGAGAGAGAGAGAGAGAGCACCATGTAATAATCACAACCTACTGTTAGCTATGCTTCGCCATCAAGCTTGTCGAGGGACGTCATAAGCTGATAAGCTGATCACACCTGTAATCAGCTTGAATTTCCCTGATGCGTGTGGATGGTGGGTAAGGAGGGGAGGAGAGGGGGGGGGAAGGAAGGGTAGGAGGGAGGAGGAGGGGTGGGGAGAGGGATGGACAAGGGAAGAGGAGAGGGAAGTGAGAGGGATTGAAATTCAGGAAAGGGGAACGAAAGGGGGAGAGGGCAAGAAAGAGGGAAGATAGAAGAGGGGAGAGGGGAAGAAAGAAGAGAGGAAACGGGAGAGGAGAGAGGGGAAAGAGATGAAGGTATTGAAGAAAAGATTAAAGAGAAGGAAGAGGGATCTGAGAGGGAAGAAATTTGGTGAGTGGGAGAGTGACTGACTGACTGACTCACTCACTCACTGACGGAGAGAGAATTAGTCTCGTCAGGCCCTCGTTACTACACCTGATGGAACAACTAGCTGTAACGGGGTCAGATTAGTGTGTCATTATATCGGGGGACCAGCTGAGGAGAGAGAGAGAGAGAGAGAGAGAGAGAGAGAGAGAGAGAGAGAGAGAGAGAGAGAGAGAGAGAGAGAGAGAGAGAGATAAACGAACTGAGTCTCTCCATTCAAAGGATTGTGGGAGAGGCATCTGTTGGGCTCAAACAATGTTATCTCCCCACAACCATCTTTATCTCCCCACAACCATCTTTATCTCCCCACAACCACCTTTATCTCCCCACAACCATCTTTATCTCCCCACAGTCGTCTTTATCTCCCCACAACCATCTTTATCTCCCCACAACCACCTTTATCTCCCCACAACCATTTTTATCTCCCCGCAACCATCTTTATCTCCCCACAACCATCTTTATCTCCCCACAACCATCTTTATCTCCCCACAACCATCTTTATCTCCCCACAACCATCTTTATCTCCCCACAACCATCTTTATCTCCCCACAACCACCTTTATCTCCCCACAACCATTTTTATCTCCCCACAACCATCTTTATCTCCCCACAACCATCTTTATCTCCCCACAACCACCTTTATCTCCCCACAACCATCTTTATCTCCCCACAACCACCTTTATCTCCCCACAACCATCTTTATCTCCCCACAACCATCTTTATCTCCCCACAACCACCTTTATCTCCCCACAACCACCTTTATCTCCCCACAACCATCCTCATCTCCCCACAACCTTTACAATCCCTTACGTCAATATATTTCACCAGAATAAAAAAAAAAACGATTTATATTTCTAACCACAAAAAATATCGTATAGAAAATTTTTATAAAAGATGAATAAATATTTGAGTTATATTTTTATTGTATTTTATTTTATTTTTTCCTGATTTTTTTTTTTATTGTTATTGTTCTTTTTTTTTTGGGGGCTTACAGGTGTGAATGTGGTGATTAGCGTCGCACTCAAATATTCATCCACCTGTGTCTGTCTATCTGTCTGTCTGTCTGTCTGTCTGTCCTACCAATATCGTCCCCATGTCCACCAATACCCCACCTACACCCACTTACACCCACCAACACCCACCTACACCCACCAACACCCACCTACCTACCTGTCAAGCTGATGTGTGGGCAACCAGGGACATGTCGGGTTGAATCCCAAATACCAACTTCCTTTCAAACATTTATTCGTCCTCTCTCTCTCTCTCTCTCTCTCTCTCTCTCTCTCTCTCTCTCTCTCTCCTACACCCCCCTACACACCCCCCTACAGCTCCCTACACCCACCTGCACCCCCTACACCCACCCTACACCTCCCTACACCCACCAACACCCCACCTACACCCCCCCTACACCCACCTACACCCACCTATACCCCCCTACACACACACCTACACCCCCTACACGCCACCCAACAACCACCTACACCCACCTACACCTCCCTACACCCACTTACACCCCCCTACACGCCACCCAACAACCACCTACACCCACACCCCACCTACAGTACACCCACCTACACCCACTTACACCCACCCAACAACCCCCTACACCCCCCTACACCCCCTACACCCCCCTACAACCACCTACACCCACCCACACCCCTCCTACACCCACCCAACACCCCTCCTACACCCACATAACTCTCCCGTAGACGGTAAGCGGTGTGGTTCCGTGTTACGTCGTTGAGTTGAGAACAGCAATCCAAGGACAGCTCTCACAAGCACACTCATCGATCACTTCACTCTCCCCCTCTCTTGCTCTCTCTCTCTCTCTCACGATCCCACCCTGCCACCCACCCACCCACCCACCCACCCACCCACCCACCTCTCATGTAGCTAAAAGCAGCCCTGATAATATTGGGTCAAGTTAATATTGTAAACAGGAGAACGTGCTTATAAAAATTGCATCACTGCCTCTCTCACTCTAAACTATCCTTACACCCCACCTACACCCCTACCTACACCCCACCTACACCCTTACCTACACCCCTCTACACCCCACCTCTCATGAAAATACTATATAAGTAGAACTAATACTCCTAAAGTAGAGTTAGTACGTAAAAAAAAAAAATGAGACCACCTAGTTTACCTGTACATAGAATCCAATTAGCATCACTTACCTCTCATATAGACGTAGGCCACACCTGTCATGTTAGGTCTGGTCAACACCACTAAGTTGAGCACGTCACCCAGCACTCCAAGACACACCAGTACCGGCATCACGATCCCATAGGCGACGTATTTCACCTGACGGAGAGAGAGAGAGAGTGAGTGAGTGAGTGAGTGAGAGAGAGAGAGAGAGAGAGAGAGAGAGAGAGAGAGAGAGAGAGAGAGAGAGAATTTACTGGGAGATGAGAGAGAGAGAGAGAGAGAGCATTCATTGTAAAGGGATATCGAGTGAAAGAAAGTGGGTCAGATAAAAGTTAATCGTAAATTTGAAGAGAGTGAAAGAGAAAGGGAGACAATGTTCCTTTATAAGACGATAGAAAGTGAAAAAGAAAGTTTATTGTCAGGCGGAAGAAAGTAAAGAAAATTTTATCTTTACTGAGAGAGAAGAGGAGTGAAGTATATTTGAAACAAGTGAGAAACATGAAGAGGAATAACACTAGGTGAGAGAGAGAGAGAGAGAGTGTAGACTGGCCTTAATTCCTGCACTGGACATAATTAATCAAATGATCTATTAATACCTGTATAGTAATTAGCTCACGTACTCAGGTAGATAAGGTGTGTGTGTGTGTGGGAGGGGGAGGAAGGGAGGGGAGGGGAGGGAAGGAAGAGGGAGAGGGGTAGGAGGAGGAGGAGGAGGAGGAGGAAGAAAAAGAAGAAGAAGAAGGGGTAGAAGAAGGAAAATAATAAGATGAGAAGAAGGAAGGAAAGGAAATAAAAGAGGAAGAGGAGAAAGAGGAAGAGGAGGAGGAGGAAGAGGAGGAGGAGGAAGAAGAAGAGGAGGCAGAGAAGAAAGAGGTCATAATGTAGGATATGATTGAACGTTTTCGACTTTAATGAGTTCGAGGAGGTGTATGTTTTTCTCCCTGGCCCGACTTTCCTTCCTTCCCTCCGTCCCTCCTAAACTCCCTCCCTCCTTCCCTCCCGCCTAACTTTCTCTTCCTCCCTCCCTCCCTCCCTCCCTCCCTCCTATCATTCCCTCCTATCTTTCCCTCCCTCCCTCCTTCCCTCCCTCCCTCCCTCCCTTCCTCCCTCCTATCTTTCCCTCCCTCCCTCCCTTCCTCACTCCTATCTTTCCCTCCCTCCTATCTTTTCCTCCCTCCCTCCTTCCCTCCCTCCCTCCCTCCCTCCCTCCTATCTTTCCCTCCCTCCTATCTTTCCCTCCCTCCTTCCCTCCTATCTTTCCCTCCCTCCTTCCCTCCTATCTTTCCCTCCCTCCTATCTTTCCCTCCCTCCCTCCTTCCCTCCCTCCCTCCCTCCTTCCCTCCCTCCTATCTTTCCCTCCCTCCTATCTTTCCCTCCCTCCCTCCCTCCCTCCCTCCCTCCTATCTTTCCCTCCCTCCTATCTTTCCCTCCCTCCCTCCCTCCCTCCTATCTTTCCCTCCCTCCCTCCCTTCCTCACTCCTATCTTTCCCTCCCTCCTATCTTTCCCTCCCTCCTATCTTTTCCTCCCTCCCTCCTTCCCTCCCTCCCTCCCTCCCTCCCTCCTATCTTTCCCTCCCTCCTATCTTTCCCTCCCTCCTTCCCTCCTATCTTTCCCTCCCTCCTATCTTTCCCTCCCTCCCTCCTTCCCTCCCTCCCCCCCTCCCTCCCTCCCTCCCCTCTTTCCCTCCCTCCTATCTTTCCCTCCCTCCCTCCCTCCCTCCCTCCTATCTTTCCCTCCCTCCTATCTTTCCCTCCCTCCCTCCCTCCCTCCTATCTTTCTCTCCCTCTCTCCTCCCCTCTCCCACTCTCACTCCCTCTCACCTGGTATATGTGGGGTGGCGTAGCATGGCCTAGGCTGGCGTTAGTCAGTAGGCTAAAACAGTCCTCCACTTCCAGGTCGTCCGCCAGTCCGAGCGCAATTTCGCCAGTGTCTTGGTCACCAGCGCCCAACAGGTCGATCCAGCTGCCGTTGCTTGACACACCATCTCCGTATGTCGTGAGCACCGTGGGTAAGACGCCCATGACTTACACACCCCCA
>CAUDMG010004121.1:880000-895000 GCA_958450375.1 Homarus gammarus
GGGGGTAATGGTGTAGGGGAGGGGGTAATGGTGTAGGGGAGGGGGTAATGGTATAGGGGAGGGGGTAATGGTGTACGGGAGGGGGTAATGGTGTAGGGGAGAGGGGTAATGGTGTAGGGGAGGGGGTAATGGTGTAGGGGAGGGGGGTAATGGTGTAGGGGAGGGGGTAATGGTGTAGGGGAGGGGGGTAATGGTGTAGGGAGGGGGGTAATGGTGTAGGGGAGGGGGTAATGGTGTAGGGGAGGGGGTAATGGTGTGGGGGAGGGGGTAATGGTGTAGGGGAGGGGGTAATGGTGTAGGGGAGGGGGTAATGGTGTAGGGGAGGGGGTAATGGTGTAGGGGTGGGGGTAATGGTGTAGGGGAGGGGGTAATGGTGTAGGGGAGGGGGTAATGGTGTAGGGGAGGGGGTAATGGTGTAGGGGTGGGGGTAATGGTGTAGGGGAGGGGGTAATGGTGTAGGGGTGGGGGTAATGGTGTAGGGGAGGGGGGTAATGGTGTAGGGGAGGGGGTAATGGTGTAGGGGAGGGGGGTAATGGTGTAGGGGAGGGGGTAATGGTGTAGGGGAGGGGGTAATGGTGTAGGGGAGGGGGTAATGGTGTAGGGGAGGGGGTGATGGTGTAGGGGAGGGGGTAATGGTGTAGGGGAGGGGGTAATGGTGTAGGGGAGGGGGTAATGGTGTAGGGGAGGGGGGTAATGGTGTAGGGGAGGGGGTAATGGTGTAGGGGAGGGGGTAATGGTGTAGGGGAGGGGGTAATGGTGTAGGGGAGGGGGTAATGGTGTAGGGGAGGGGGTAATGGTGTAGGGGAGGGGGGTAATGGTGTAGGGGAGGGGGGTAATGGTGTAGGGGAGGGGGTAATGGTGTAGGGGAGGGGGTAATGGTGTAGGGGAGGGGGTAATGGTGTAGGGGAGGGGGTAATGGTGTAGGGGAGGGGGGTAATGGTGTAGGGGAGGGGGTAATGGTGTAGGGGAGGGGGTAATGGTGTAGGGGAGGGGGTAATGGTGTAGGGGAGGGGGGTAATGGTGTAGGGGAGGGGGGTAATGGTGTAGGGGAGGGGGTAATGGTGTAGGGGAGGGGGTAATGGTGTAGGGGAGGGGGTAATGGTGTAGGGGAGGGGGTAATGGTGTAGTTGAGGGTGTTATGGTGTAGGGGAGGGGGTAATGGTGTAGGGGAGGGGGTAATGGTGTAGGGAAGGGGTTAATGGTGTAGGGGAGGGGGGTAATGGTGTAGGGGAGGGGGTAATGGTGTAGGGGAGGGGGTAATGGTGTAGGGGAGGGGGTAATGGTGTAGGGGAGGGGGGTAATGGTGTAGGGGAGGGGTAATGGTGTAGGGGAGGGGGTAATGGTGTAGGGGATGGGGGAAATGGTGTAGGGGTGGGGGTAATGGTGTAGGGGAGGGGGGTAATGGTGTAGGGGAGGGGGTAATGGTGTAGGGGAGGGGGGTAATGGTGTAGGGGAGGGGGTAATGGTGTAGGGGAGGGGGTAATGGTGTAGGGGAGGGGGTAATGGTGTAGGGGAGGGGTAATGGTGTAGGGGAGGGGGTAATGGTGTAGGGGAGGGGGTAATGGTGTAGGGGAGGGGGTAATGGTGTAGGGGAGGGGGTAATGGTGTTGGGGAGGGGGTAATGGTGTAGGGGAGGGGGGTAATGGTGTAGGGGAGAGGGTAATGGTGTAGGGGAGGGGGTAATGGTGTAGGGGAGGGGGTAATGGTGTAGGGGAGGGGGTAATGGTGTAGGGGAGGGGGTAATGGTGTAGGGGAGGGGGTAATGGTGTAGGGGAGGGGGTAATGGTGTAGGGGAGGGGGTAATGGTGTAGGGGAGGGGGTAATGGTGTAGGGGAGGGGGGTAATGGTGTAGGGGAGGGGGTAATGGTGTAGGGGAGGGGGGTAATGGTGTAGGGGAGGGGGTAATGGTGTAGGGGAGGGGGTAATGGTGTAGGGGAGAGGGGTAATGGTGTAGGGGAGGGGTAATGGTGTAGGGGAGGGGGTAATGGTGTAGGGGAGGGGGTAATGGTGTAGGGGAGGGGGGTAATGGTGTAGGGGAGGGGGTAATGGTGTAGGGGAGGGGGGTAATGGTGTAGGGAGGGGGTAATGGTGTAGGGGAGGGGGTAATGGTGTAGGGGAGGGGGGTAATGGTGTTGGGGAGGGGTAATGGTGTAGGGGAGGGGGTAATGGTGTAGGGGAGGGGGGTAATGGTGTAGGGGAGGGGGGTAATGGTGTAGGGGAGGGGGGTAATGGTGTAGGGGAGGGGGGTAATGGTGTAGGGGAGGGGGTAATGGTGTAGGGGAGGGGGTAATGGTGTAGGGGAGGGGGGTAATGGTGTAGGGGAGGGGGTAATGGTGTAGGGGAGGGGGTAATGGTGTAGGGGAGGGGGTAATGGTGTAGGGGGGGGGTAATGGTGTAGGGAAGGGGGGTAATGGTGTAGGGGAGGGGGTAATGGTGTAGGGGAGGGGGTAATGGTGTAGGGGAGGGGGTAATGGTGTAGGGGAGGGGGTAATGGTGTAGGGGAGGGGGTAATGGTGTAGGGGAGGGGGAAATGGTGTAGGGGAGGGGGGTAATGGTGTAGGGGAGGGGGTAGTGGTGTAGGGGTGGAGTGTGTGTGTGTGTGTCAGGATCGTATATACAGTCTTAGATGTTTATGCCGCCAAGGCCTGGGTGATGGGGAGGAGGGGGCTCTACCTAATCACCCTCACCCCCCTCCCTCACCCCCCCTCCCTCACCCTCCTCCCTCACCCCCTCCCTCACCGAGAGAAAAATATGTAAATAAACAGATTCTTCGTGATGGGTGGCCTATAGGTGAAAGAGAGAGAGAGAGAGAGAGAGAGAGAGAGAGAGAGATAAATATCTCATCCACTGTCTATTCTCCTTCACCCACCGTCATCCACCTCTCTCTCTCTCTCCTCCATCTGTATATCTTTCTCATCTCTTCATGTCCTCTCCTCTCCCTCTTCTCTTTGCCTCGTTTATCCACTTATTATTCTCTGTCTACGTTCATTATCGTCTTCTGTTAATTCCCTCTAATTGGTAACCCCATACATACATACATGCATACATACATACATACATACATACATACATACATACATACATACATACAGCATCCCTAAAACAACAGTTGTGTGACAGACATGAGATTGGTCATGATTACACCTGTCCCCTCCACACACCTGTCCCCTCCACACATCTGTTCCCTCCACACACCTGTTCCCTCCACACACCTGTCCCCTCCACATACCTGTTCCCTCCACACACCTGTTCCCTCCACACACCTGACCCCTCCACACACCTGTTCCCTCTATCACCCGTGCACAGGTAAATGTGTCGGTGTGGATTCTACTGTGAACATGTGTACAGCTGCAACAGGTGTTTATGCAACAGTACCTTTAACATTATATAAATATTAACCCAAATATATAAGACTAAATTATTCACTAAGTTATTCACCAATGACTCAGTAGTTGTTCACGTTATACACGGTGAGTCTTCATCAGGGGTCAAGAGAGGTCACACTCACTTGACGACTTCTCCCAGCCAGAGTCTTACCACTTACTCAAGGGTAAACATTTCATTTAAGTGTTCCTATAAAAGTGTGCTCAAAACACTTCCCCTGGAAAGAATTCACAGGACTTTCTCTCCCAAACTAAGTGCCTGTGTATAGAGGCTTCAGTAATAAAGAAAGTTCACAATAAGTGTTTACGTCAACCCTGCCACTTAAGAGGTATAGAACTAAGTTAAAACAAGTGTGTGTGTGTGTGTGTGTGTGTGTGTGTGTGTGTGTGTGTCTAGTGTGTGTGTGTGTGTGTGTGTGTGTGTGTCTAGTGTTGCAGATGTTTAGGTGTGACAGCTGTGATCATGAGACCTGTCTACCTACTGAACACCTGTAGAGAAGCATAACAGGAATATAACATCTGCTATAAAGTTAGTCTTGAACACCTGGGATTACGAGAAGTCTCTATTTCATACCATCTTTTACAGTCTTGAACAGGTGTAGTACTCAACAGGTGTTTTTGTCAACATCTGTAGCAGAGGTTCGTCGGGAGAAGGCAGCTGTCGCATAAAACTAACTCCTTCCCTTCCTATACGTAACATCTGCCCTAACCTAACCTAACCTACACCTGCAATCATTCACCACAGACCTATTGACATACAACACTTGTAATTACGCAACTCACCACACCTGTTGTCATCTGTAACACAGCTCTCTCTCACCATACACCTATCATTGTGTACACCTGCCCTCACCTGCTCTCATTCACGACAAATGTATCTATTTACGACACCTGTAATGATTATATTATTACTTATTATTACATGTAACAAAACATCTGTTGACACTTGTAGCTAGAAGTCGAGTGTTACAGCTGTCGTCTTCAATGTCTGGTACACCTTTGTTATATCACCTTTGTTTAGCCCTGACTTCCATTTATACTCTCTCTCTCTCTCTCTCTCTCTCTCTCTCTCTCTCTCTCTCTCTCTCTCTCAAGCTAAACCAACCTAAGCTATATTTTCTATTAAGTCTATATTAGCTTTCCATCAGCTAAAGTGTACAGAGAGTGACCGACTTCCGCAACGAGTTTGTTTATGGCGAAGAAATGGAGTTAGAGATGATGACTCCTGAATAAGTGGGGGGTGGAGTGGGGGGTGGAGTGGGGGTGGAGTGGGGGGTGGAGTGGGGGTGGAGTGGGGGTGGAGTGGGGGGTGGAGTGGGGGTGGAGTGGGGGGTGGAGTGGGGGGTGGAGTGGGGGGTGGAGTGGGGGGTGGAGTGGGGGTGGAGTGGGGGTGGAGTGGGGGGTGGAGTGGGGGTGGAGTGGGGGTGGAGTGGGGGGTGGAGTGGGGGGTGGAGTGGGGGTGGAGTGGGGGGTGGAGTGGAGGGTGGAGTGGGTAGGGGTGGAGTGGGGGTGGAGTGGGGGGTGGAGTGGAGGGTGGAGTGGGTAGGGGTGGAGTGGGTAGGGGTGGAGTGGGGGTGGAGTGGGTAGGGGTTGAGTGGAGGATGGAGTGGGGGATGGAGTGGGGGGTGGAGTGGGTAGGGGTGGAGTGGGGGTGGAGTGGGGGGTGGAGTGGAGGGTGGAGTGGGTAGGGGTGGAGTGGGTAGGGGTGGAGTGGGGGTGGAGTGGGGGGTGGAGTGGGGGTGGAGTGGGGGATGGAGTGGGGGGGGGTGGGTAGGGGTGGAGTGGGGGGTGGAGTGGGTGGTGGAGTGGGGGGTGGAGTGGGGGTGGAGTGGGGGGTGGAGGGGGGGTGGAGTGGCGGTGGAGTGGGTAGGGGTGGTGGGGGGTGGAGTGGGGGTGGAGTGGGGGTGGAGTGGGGGGTGGAGTGGGGGTGGAGTGAGAGGTGGAGGGGGAGGTGGAGTGGGGGGTGGAGTGGGGGGTGGAGTGGGGGGTGGAGTGGGGGGTGGGTGGTGGGGGGGGTGGGGGGGGGGTGTGGGTTGGGGTGGAGTGGGTAGGGGTGGAGTGGAGGATGGAGTGGGGGATGGAGTGGGGGGTGGAGTGGGTAGGGGTGGAGTGGGGGGTGGAGTGGGGGGTGGAGTGGGGGGTGGAGTGGGGGGGGGTGGGGGGTGGAGTGGGGGGGGTGGGGGGTGGGTGGGGGTGGAGGGGGGGTGGAGTGGGGGGTGGAGTGGGGGTGGGGTGGGGGGTGGGGGGGGTGGGTGGGGGGTGGGGGGGGTGGAGTGGGGGGTGGGGTGGGGGGGGGGTGGGGGGGTGGGTGGGGTGGGTGGGGGGGGTGGGGGTGGGGGGGGTGGGTGGGGGGGTGGGGGGGGGTGGGGTGGGGGGTGGGGTGGGGGGTGGAGGGGGGGGGGGTGGGGGGGGGTGGGGGGTGGGGGGGTGGGTGGGGGGTGGGGGGGGGGTGGTGTGGGGGTGGGGTGGGGGGGGTGGGGGGGTGGGTGGGGGGGGGGTGGGGGTGGGGGGGGGGGGGGGTGGGGGTGGAGTGGGGGTGGGGTGGGGGGGGGTGGGGGGGGGGGGGTGGGGGGGTGGAGTGGGGGGTGGGGGGGGTGGGGTGGGGGTGGGGGGGGTGGGGGTGGGGGGGGGTGGTGTGGGGTGTGTGGTGGGGGGTGGAGTGGGTAGGGGTGGGTGGGGGGTGGAGGGGGGGTGGGTGGGAGGGGTGGAGTGGGTGGGGGGTGGGTGGGGGTGGGTGGGGGTGGGGGGGGGGGTGGAGTGGGGGGGGTGGGTGGGGGGTGGGGGGGGGGTGGGGTGGGGGTGGTGTGGGGGTGGGTGGGGTGGGTGGGGGGGGGTGGGGGGGGGTGGGGGGGTGGGTGGGGGGGGGGTGGGGGGGTGGGGTGGGGGGTGGGTGGGGGGGGGTGGGGGGGGTGGGGGGGTGGGGGGGGGTGGGGGTGGGGGGGTGGGTGGGGGGTGTGGGTGGGGGTGGGTGGGGGGGGGTGGGGGGGGGGTGGGGTGGGGGGTGGGGTGGGTGGGGTGGAGTGGGTGGGGGTGGGGGGGGGGTGGGGGTGGGGGGGGTGGGGGTGGGGGGGTGGGTGGGGGGTGGGTGGGGGGTGGAGGGGGGGTGGGGGGGGTGGGGGGGGTGGGGGGGGGGGTGGGGGTGGGTGGGGGGTGGGTGGTGGGGGGGGGGGGGGTGGGGGGGGGTGGGGTGGGGGTGGAGTGGGGGGGTGGGGGGGGTGGGTGGGGGGGGTGGGGGGGGTGGGGGGTGGGGTGGGGGGGGGAGGGGGGTGGGGTCGGGGTGGATGGGGTGGGGTGGGGGGTGGGGGGGGGGGTGGGGGGTGGAGTGGGGGGTGTGGGGGTGGGGTGGGGGGTGGGGTGGGGGTGGGGGGGAGTGGGGGGTGGAGTGGGGGGTGGAGTGGGTCGGGGTGGAGTGGGGGTGGAGTGGGGGGTGGGGTGGGGTGGGTGGGGGTGGGGGGGTGGGGGTGGGGTGGGGGGTGGGGTGGGGGTGGGGGGGGTGGGGGGGGTGGGGGGGGGGTGGGGTGGGGGGGGTGGGGGGGGGTGGGTGGGGGGGTGGGGGGGGGTGGGGGTGGGGGTGGGGGGGTGGGTGGGGGGGTGGGGGGGGGTGGAGGGGTGGGGTGGGTGGGGGGTGGAGTGGGGGGTGGAGTGGGGGGGTGGGGGGTGGGTGGGGGGTGGGTGGGGGGGGTGGGGGGTGGGGTGGGGGGGGGGGGGGGGTGGGTGGGGGGGTGGGGGGGTGGGGTGGGTGGGGGTGGGGGGGTGGGGGGGGGGGTGGGGGGGGTGGGTGGGGGGGGTGGGTGGGGGGGGGGTGGGGGGGGGGTGGGGGTGGGGGGGGTGGAGTGGGGGGTGGGTGGGGGTGGGGTGGGGGGTGGGTGGGGGGTGGGTGGGGGGGGTGGGTGGGGTGGGGGTGGGGGGGTGGGTGGGGGGGGTGGGGGGGTGGGTGGGGGGTGGAGTGGGGGTGGGTGGGGGGTGGGTGGGGGGGGTGGGGGGGTGGGTGGGGGAGGGGGGGTGGGTGGGGGGGTGGGTGGGGGTGGGGGTGGGGGGGTGGGTGGGGGGGGTGGGTGGGGGGGGGTGGGTGGGGGTGGGTGGGGGTGGGGGGGGGTGGAGTGGGGGTGGAGGGGGGTGGAGGGGGGTGGAGTGGGGGTGGGTGGGGGTGGGTGGGGGGGTGGAGTGGGGGGTGGAGTGGGGGGGTGGGGGGGGGGTGGTGTGGGGGGGTGGGGTGGGGGGTGGAGGGGGGGTGGGGGGGGGTGGGTGGGGGTGGGTGGGGGTGGGTGGGGGGTGGAGTGGGTGGGGTGGAGTGGGGGGTGGAGTGGGGGGTGGGTGGGTGGGGGGGTGGGGTGGGGGGGTGGGGGGTGGGTGGGGGGGGGGGGGGGGTGGAGTGGGGGTGGGGGGGGGGTGGGGGGGTGGGGGGTGGAGTGGGGGTTGGGGGGGGAGTGGGTGGGGGTGGGGGGGTGGGTGGGGGTGGGTGGGGGGGGGGTGGGGGGGGTGGGTGGGGGGTGGGTGGGGGGTGGGGGGTGGGGGTGGGGGTGGGTGGGGGGTGTTGGGGGTGGAGTGGGGGGTGGAGGGGGGGGTGGGGGGGGGTGGGTGGGTGGGGGGGTGGGGGGTGGGGGTGGGTGGGGGGTGGGTGGGGGGGGTGGGGTGGGGGGGGGTGGGGGTGGTGTGGGGGTGGGTGGGGGGTGGTGGGGGGGGTGGGGGGGGGTGGGTGGGGGGGGTGGGGGGTGGGGTGGGGGGTGGGTGGGGGGTGGAGTGGGGGTGGAGTGGGGGGTTGGTGGGTGGGGTGGAGGGGGGGTGAGTGGGGGGTGGAGGGGGGGTGGGGGGGGTGGGTGGGGGTTGTGTGGGGGTGGTGTGGGGGGGTGGGGGGGGTGGGGGGGGGTGGAGTGGGGGTGGGGTGGGGGGGGTGGAGTGGGTGGGGGTGTGTGGGGGGTGGTGTGGGGGGTGGGTGGGTGGGGGGGGGGGTGGGTGGGTGGGGTGGAGTGGGGGGGGGAGGGGGGGTGGAGTGGGTGGGGGGTGGGGGGGTGGGGGGGGGGTGGGGGGTGGGGGGGGGGTGGGGGGTGGGTGGGTGGGGGTGGGTGGGGAGGGGTGGGTGGGGGGTGGGTGGGGGGGTGGGTGGGGGGTGGAGGGGGGTGGGGTGGGGGGGGTGGGGGGGGGGTGGGGGGGTGGGGTGGGGGTGGGTGGGGGGTGGTGGTGGGGGTGGGGGGGGGTGGTGGGGGGTGGGGTGGGGGTGGAGTGGGGTGTGGAGTGGGGGTGGGTGGGGGTGGAGTGGGTGGGCTGGGTGGGGGGTGGAGGGGGGGTGGGGGGTGGGGGGAGGGGGGGGGGTGGGGGGGGGTGGGGGGGTGGGTGGGGGGTGGTGGGTGGGGGGTGGGGGGGTGGGGTGGGGGGGTGGGTGGGGGGGGTGGGGGGGGTGGGGGGGGGTGGGGGTGGGGGGGTGGGTGGGGGGTGGGTGGGGGGGGAGGGGGGTGGGGTGGAGGGGGGGTAGGGGTGAGGGGGGGGGAGGGGTGGGGGAGGGGGGGGGGTGGGGTGGAGGGGGTGGGGGGGGAGTGGGGGGGGGTGGGGGGGGGGTGGGTAGGGTGGGGGGGGGTGGGAGGGGGGGTGGGGGTGGGGGGGGTGGGGTGGGGGTGGGGTGGGGGGTGGGTGGGGGGTGGAGTGGGGGGTGGAGTGGGGGGTGGGGTGGGGGGGTGGAGTGGGGGGTGGGTGGGGGGGTGGAGTGGGTAGGGGTGGAGTGGGGGTGGAGTGGGGGGTGGAGTGGGTAGGGGTGGAGTGGGGGTGGAGTGGGTAGGGGTGGAGTGAGTGGGGGGTGGAGTGGGGGGTGGAGTGGGGGGTGGGTGGGGGTGGAGGGGGGGGTGGGTGGGGGTGGGTGGGGGGTGGAGTGGGGGGGGGAGAGGGTGGAGTGGGTGGGGGGGGAGGGGGGTGGTGGGGGTGGGTAGGGTGGAGTGGGGGGTGGAGTGGGGGGGTGGAGTGGGGGTGGAGTGGGGGGTGGAGTGGGGGGTGGAGTGGGGGGTGGAGTGGGGGGTGGAGTGGGGGGTGGAGTGGGGGTGGAGTGGGGTTGGAGTGGGGTTGGAGTGGGTAGGGGTGGAGTGAGTAGGGGTGGAGTGGGGGGTGGAGTGGGTAGGGGTGGAGTGGGGGGTGGAGTGGGGGGGTGGTGTGGGGGGTGGAGTGGGTAGGGGTGGAGTGGGGGGTGGAGTGGGGGGTGGAGTAATCTTCTGGTGGATTCTCAAATGTTATGTGTGTGTGTGTGTGTGTGTGTGTGTGTGTGTGTGTGTGTGTGTGTGTATGACTATGCGTATGAATATGTTTTATACGCCACGATATTACCAAAAGACAATGACGTCATCAAAAAAACACATTGACGTAAGTAAACACTATGACGTCATCCAAAAACACGATGACGTAAGTAAACACTATGACGTCATCAGCTTCCCGCCATTTTTTTCGTAACATAACCTTCAGCTACAGTGGTGCCAGCTCTTAGGTGGAGTTTACGGCCTGGTGTAACTCTACCTACAACTGTGTCGTAAAATAGTTTTATCCTCCGACGTTAACCGAATTATTGCACCAGGAAACGAACACTTAGTTAACAAAACCATAAGAAACCTCATGAAACGGGACATAATTTTGTTTGGTCTGGCACTACCGCCTCGAGCCCTGGAAAAGTGGTAGCATTGTAAGGCTTAGAGCGTCTCACAACCAATGGGTGATGAGAACTGCCGAATCCCTCACCCAATCATCTCCCTTTACATGTCTTAACCAATCAATACCAAGAACGTTTAAATCACACTATTAGGCCTTGGAATCAGTTCACGGAGGTCAGGTCAAAGACTCAAAGGTCATCATCAAGGCTTATAATGATCTACTATGACGTCATAAAACATTTTTTCACAACAAACACAACAACAACAACAAAACAACAACAACAACAACAACAACAACAACAACAACAACACAACAACAACAACAACAACAACAACACAACAACAACAACAACAACAACAACAACACAACAACAACAACAACAACAACAACAACAACACAACAACAACAACAACAACAACAACACAACAACAACAACAACAACAACACAACAACAACAACAACAACATCACAACACAACACAACAACAACAACAACAACAACAACAACACAACACAACAACAACAACAACAACAACAACAACATCACAACACAACACAACAACAACAACAACAACAACACAACAACAACAACAACAACAACAACATCACAACACAACACAACAACAACAACAACAACAACAACAACAACACAACAACAACAACAACAACAACAACACAACAACAACAACAACAACAACAACAACAACACAACAACAACAACAACAACAACACAACAACAACAACAACAACAACAACAACAACACAACAACAACAACAACAACAACAACAACACAACACAACAACAACACAACAACAACAACAACAACATCACAACACAACACAACAACAACAACAACAACAAGAACATCACAACACAACACAACACAACACAACACAACACATCCAATCCGTCACTTCACCCCAGTACTGTACAAGACGATTACACTCACCCCAAACACGCGCAACACACACTAGACTATTCACTAATTGCACTTAAGCAGAGGCACATTACGGCTAATTACTCCCAATTGCAACTAAGTCTAATGTATTTTCTTTATGCATTAAGAATATTGAACGGATGTACATGGGGTAATTGGGTGATTAGTGTTTTAATTAGTATTATATCAGGTACTTAATTATGTGGGCATGGGAAAGAATTATTTTTTATGAACCAATGAATGATAATAACAACAACAACGAACAATAACAATAATAATAATAATAATAACAATAATAATAATAATAATAATAATAATAATAATAATAATAATAATAATAATAATAATAATAAAAATAATAATAATAATAATAATAATAATAATAATAATAATAATAAGTTCAAGTATTTATTTATCAAGGGACAATCTAAACAACATATCACTCAGTAAATAATAAACACAAAAATATAAAAATTTGTCTAGACTATTTCAATATAACAAACATTCAATTGTATATATCATCTCTTTAAAAAGGTCTTGACAAGCGTAAAATTAACAGCACAGTGCAGATGGTGCTGAACCTGTCAATATACTCATAAAATACATCAAATAATACAATAACAACAGCATGCAACAACAACATTCATGACGACATTCTTCATCATCTTTACAAAACAAGATAAAATATTCACACAAGGGGATTATATTACCACAAATCACGACAAATTCTTAAAAAAAAAAAATATTTCTTCCCTACTACGATTTCTACAGCACCAACTACGATAAAATACATAGAAATACAATAAATAACATTTATGATAATTTCCCTCAACTTGACCCCTCAAAAATCGTAAAATATTGAGAAAAAAAAATTAAAATATTCAAACACAGGAACATACGCGAGAAGACCCTCAAAAAATAACTTAGTTACCCCCTCTTACTGTATCGCGTTTATGCCAAGGTTAAAATCAGTGTGTAAAACCCATCTTGGCTCAGACATACAATCACTACAATGGCATTACAAAGAACAGACAAACACCTGCTACCTGTTGTGTAAATCTCCCCCATGTTAACCTCTCCCTCGGCTAATAGAAGGGTAAGTGTTGTGAACTGAATGACCTCTCCAATAGTTGACGTTTTATATGTAAGTGTTGCAGCGAATGATTCTTTCGGGGAGTTATTTTTATTTTATGTCAATATTTATTCCATTTTACTTATTATGGTTTGTTCTTGTTATTTTTGTATTGTGATTTATGATTTTTATTTGATGTAATTATTATTATTATTATTATTATTGTTATTATTATTATTGTTATTATTATTATTATTATTATTATTATTATTAATAGTCAGTTAACAATCGATAATTCCATTACCTCACCAGTGGATGAGTGAGTGAGTGAATGAGTCAGTCAGTCAGTGAGTCAGTCAGTGAGTAAGGCAGTCAGTGAGTCAGTCAGTGAGTCAGTCGGTCGTAGGTTAAACCGTAAGCAGCATCAATATTGCAAACTTCAGCAGAGTGGAGGAATTTACTACTTGCCTCGGGCTCATGGAATCGCTCTGTGATACCTACCCCTCCCTCCTTCCCCTCCCGGCCACACTCCCCTTACCTCTGCCCGCACCTCCCGGCCATTCTCTCTCCTCCCCCTCTCCTCCATCCATCCTCTTCCCCCTCCGCTCCCTCTCCCCCCCCCACCTCCCGGCCATTCTCTCTCCTCCCTCCCTCCCCCCCACCTCCCGGCCATTCTCTCTCCTCCCCCTCTCCTCTCTCCTCCATCCATCCTCTTCCCCCTCCCCTCCTTCCCCCCCCACCTTCCGGCCATTCTCTCTCCTCCCCCTCTCCTCCATCCATCCTCTTCCCCTTCCCTTCCTCTCCCCTATGGCCTCTCTCTCTATATCTCTCCCACCTCCCTCTTCTTCCCCCCCCCCCCCCCACCTCAAGGTGAGTGAATGACGGGCGTGAAGTGGCGATGCTGAATGCCATTACTGGAGAAGACGAGCGCCAAGCAGCGAGGGAGGGAGGGACCTGTCGATAACACCGAGTGCAAATCGGTGCTGGCTGATAACTTAACACAATAGCTATGTTATCGGGTGTTGTAAAGCTGTGTAGTATCGGGTGTTGTAGCGTTGTGTAGTATCGGGTGTTGTAGTGCTGTGTAGTATCGGGTGTTGCAGTGCTGTGTAGTATCGGGTGTTGTAGTGCTGTGTAGTATCGGGTGTTGTAAAGCTGTGTAGTATCGGGTGTTGTAGTGCTGTGAAGTATCGGGTGTTGTAGTGCTATGTAGTATCGGGTGTTGCAGTGCTGTGTAGTATCGGGTGTTGTAGTGCTGTGTAATATCGGGTGTTGTAGTGCTGGAGGTGTGTTATCGGTTATTAGGTGTTACAGATGTGTGTGGTATCGGTTACTAAGTGTGGGAAGTTATGTCCAATAGAAATTTGGCTCACTGAAAATAGTGTCCAATAAATTTGTGTCCAAGATAATAATGTCCACTAGAATTATTTATTGTCCAGTAAGGGGAGGGGGGAGGGGGGGGTGGGGTGTAAAGAGGGCAAGGGGTGTGTGGGGGGAGGGGGTAGACGACGCTATTGATGTGTATGTGTGTGTGTGTGTGAGTGTGAGTGTGTGTGTGTGTGTGTGTGTGTGTGTGAGTGTGAGTGTGTGTGTGTGTGTGTGTGTGTGTGTGTGTGTGTGTGTGTGTGTGTGTGTGTGTGTGTGTATTTTCAACATTAACTTGACTAAAATTTAATGTTGTTGACAAATGGTATGAATTTAACATTTTCCTACACTAAATTCCTCTCTCTCTCTCTCTCTCTCTCTCTCTCTCACTCACTCTCTCTCTCTCTCTCTCTCCACCAAAGTTTACGATGAAGGGAGGAACCTCAAGACCTCCTCAGGCTAAGATATATATACTTTCTCTACTTTCTATAAACTTCCCATACGTCCCTTAAACTTTCTTCCCGTCACATAAACTGTCGTTGATCTCTACACAGCATGAGCACTATGTACACTCGGAAACCATATTCTCTAGCCCACCTGGGTCGGTGTTGGAGGTTAGTACAGTGTCTTTTCTGGATGGGGGCCCACTCTAACTATCACTAGGCAACAGGCGCACGAACACACACAGTCATAGTACGGCTGTATAGATGACATTATGTATAAATATTGTATATGGCATTTTATACTCTGCATTATCTTCATTATATATGAACACGAAGAAAAAATTACCATAGGTTGTAGTTACGAAAGTATGAATAGAAATAAACACTTCCAAACCACCAGTGACTCCACACAACGTTTACAGCGTCTGTGGCCAGAACACAATGATTCCACCACACCCCATCTATATCTTTTATTTCCCATCATTCGCATAACTATATGAAAAATCGTGTTTAATTTAACTACATATTTCAAAAACCTTAAACTACATGTGGATCAGTCACTCCTCATTTGACACACTTATAGTGTAATACTGTGACCATCCCACCTGGGCACATGGAGGCCCACGGTAACTCTCACGGGGCAACATAGGCATATGATATGAACCCTTCCAGGCTTTACTATCATTATCATGTTATGTTCATCATGCTCTGTATCTTGGTAATTACTCATAGTATCAATACATGACAGTGTTATTAGTATAATATTGTAACTTTTGCCCTACAGTTATTGTTGTAAATCATGGACAGGATAGCAGAGAGATATATATACATATTATTTTTTTTGGGGGGGAGGGGCTCATGGTCGACCTTTTTGCAACGTGGTCCAGATTCTTCAAATAAAACTTTCTTACGGGGGCACATAAACAGACAATCTCTCTCTCTCCCTCTCTCTCACACACACACACACACACACACACACACACATTTTGACAGAAGCAGTGACCACACAATGGGTTAATTGACACAATGGTAAAGAATTAATGTGTGTCTGATGGTAGGGGGGGTAGGGAATAATTCAACCCGTATTTATGAGTGTAATGAATGACGCTCCTGTCAATATATATAAAGGGGTGATATATTTAATGGTTTATGTAATTTTAGATTAATAAACCGATT
>CAUDMG010004121.1:900000-902500 GCA_958450375.1 Homarus gammarus
CAAACACACATACATCATCATAACCTAACCTAACCACATAAGACATTAATTAACACCTTCAATAAACACTAATTACAAAGTACTTAACACTAACCCCCCCCCCCCCCTACGGTCACTATAGTCACGGTTCATATAATTATCTCCGCTAATTAACCTATCCGACAGGTGAATTATTGTATCCGGCTCGCAGTATGAAGCACCTTAACACACACACACACACACACACACACACACTGTATCTGGCTCAGCTACGTCAGGTCCCAGTACACCCAACAGTCAGGTCCCAGTACACCCAACAGTCAGGTCCCGGTGCACCCAACAGTCAGGTCCCGGTACACCCAACAGTCAGGTCCCGGTGCACCCAACAGTCAGGTCCCAGTACACCCAACAGTCAGGTCCCGGTACACCCAACAGTCAGGTCCCGGTGCACCCAACAGTCAGGTCCCGGTACACCCAACAGTCAGGTCCCGGTACACCCAACAGTCAGGTCCCAGTACGCCCAACAGTCAGGTCCCGGTACACCCAACAGTCAGGTCCCGGTACACCCAACAGTCAGGTCCCGGTATACCCAGACCAGCGGTAGTGTGAACCGACAGCTGCTCATAACCCGACAGGCGCTGCTAATCCTTTACTCCGCTCGGGAAGCTGTCAAGGATCGGGCAGTGCTGACCTCTACCACAACACCACGTGATAGTGAGCGAGGCAGTGAGACACCATACCACACCATGACACCACACCATGACACTACACCTCCCCATGACACCACACCATGTCACTACACCACACCATGACACTACATCACACCATGACACTACACCTCCCCATGACACTACACCGCACCATGACACCACACCATGACACCACACCGCACCATGACACTACACCGCACCATGACACCACACCATGACACCACACCACACCATGACACTACACCACACCATGACACTACACCACACCATGACACTACACCACACCATAACACTACACCATGACACCACACCAGGACACTACACCTCCCCATGACACTACACCGCACCATGACACCACACCTCCCCATGACACTACAACATGACACCACACCATGTCACTACACCACACCATGACACCACACCACTCCATGAAACTACACCACGCCATGACACCACACCTCCCCATGACACCACAACATGACACCACACCATGACACTGCACCACACCATGACACTACATCACACCATGACACCACACCATGACACCACACCACACCACGCCAGGAAACTACACCACACCATGACACTACACCTCCCCATGACACCACAACATGACACCACACCATGACACTACATCACACATGATACCACACCACACCATGGCACTGCACAATGACACTACACCACACCATGACACCACACCACACCACACCACACCACACCATGATACCACACCATGACACTACACCACAACATGACACCACACCATGACAACACACCACACCATGAAAATACACCACACCATGATACCACACCATGACACTACACCACACCATGACACCACACCACACCATGACACCACACCACACCATGACACTACACCACACCATGACACTACACCACACCATGACACTACACCACACCATAACACTACACCACACCATGACACTACACAGTGACACCACACCATGAGACTACACCACACCATGACACTAGACCACACCACACCTCCACACCACACCATGACACCACAACATGACACCACACCATGACACCACACCATGACACCACACCACACCATGACACTGTGACACTACGTAATGAATGAGCCTCTATACCACCCTGTAAGGTCACCCCCCCCCCCCACAATAACATCACCTGTGAGGGAGTTACTACACACACACACACACACACACACACACACACACACACACACACACACAGGGATTACCTTCTCCCCATATTAAAACACATAACACCTGTTGCATTTAATCGTGTCTTTCCCTCCCTTCCTCTCTTCCTCTTCCCATATTTAACCTCCTGTCCTCTTCATTCCTTTCACCTCTTCTTCCCTTTACCTCCTACCTTTCTCACTCTTCACTCTTCCTCTCTCCTCCTCCCCTCCCTCCCTCTCTCTCTCACTCTCTCTCTCTCTCTCTCTCTCTCTCTAATCTTAACTATATAATATTTTTTCACTCACAATATAAACTCTGGTATAATCCTTAAAAAGACAAAATTCTAAATACTCTTTCATATATAAATTACGTGTAAATATATATAGAGAGATTTATATATATATGCACAAACTGTATGTATATATATGTATATGTATATGTATATGTATTTTATTGTTGATACGTAAACTACATATGGTTTTAAATCTTCCTTCACCCTCGACAAAAGCTGTATGATGTGTGGCGAATTTACATATAGAATGACCGTGTGTGTGTGTGTGTGTGTGTGTGTGTGTGTGTGTGTGTGTGTACGTGTGTGTGTGTGTGTGTGTGCCATTACTTTATTATGAATTCAAA
>CAUDMG010004121.1:910000-930000 GCA_958450375.1 Homarus gammarus
CTGGGTCACGCAGCTTGTTAACTCAGGGTGTGGTTGTTGTGTTGGCGACAGCTTCCACACCTTAAACACTGTGTCAAGCAGCTCGTTAACTCAGGGTGTGGTTCTTGTGTTGGCGACAGCTTCTACACCTTAAACACTGGGTCACGCAGCTTGTTAACTCAGGGTATGGTTGTTGTGTTGGCGACAGCTTCTACACCTTAAACACTGGGTCATGCAGCTCGTTAACTCAGGGTGTGGTTGTTGTGTTGGTGACAGCTTCTACACCTTAAACACTGGGTCATGCAGCTCGTTAACTCAGGGTGTGGTTGTTGTGTTGGTGACAGCTTCTACACCTTAAACACTGGGTCACGCAGCTCGTTAACTCAGGGTGTGGTTGTTGTGTTGGCGACAGCTTCTACACCTTAAACACTGGGTCATGCAGCTCGTTAACTCAAGGTGTGGTTGTTGTGTTGGCGACAGCTTCTACACCTTAAACAAATTCACGCCTAGGTGGCCCTTGGGCCGGCCATACTTGTTACACGAGAGGCAACCATTATGTATGTATGTATGTATGTATGTATGTATGTATGTCTCATTCGTTGTTGATCTCTTATCTAAAAATTGCTAGTAATCATCAATGTTGCAAACGACGTGAAATTAACCATCCCTCCCCCTCCACCTTTTCACCCCCTCCCCCTCTTCAACCCCCTCCCCTCTCCCCCCCCCCTCCCTGTGTGTTGCATGACTCGCCTGTTGCATTGCATGACCCAAGAATCATCACTCAACCTTAATGATTCACAAAACACACCTGGGGATTACCTTCACAAATCCCTGGTAATTTTCCTCGGGGGTTACCTGAGACGTTGGGGTTCGGGTTCGTTGGGGTTCGATTCATTAGGGATTCGGTTTCATTGGGTTCGGGTTCATTGGGGTTCGGTTTCTTTGGGGTTCGGGTTCATTGGGGTTCGGATTCATTGGGTTCGGGTTCATTGGGGTTCGGGTTGGTTGGGGGTTCTATCGAGTGGCGTTCGGTTGAGGGGTTCGGTTCATTAGGGTATAGGGGTTCAGTTCCTAGGATCGTGTCTGGGTGGTTGAGATGACAGACAGACAGACAGGTAAACAGACAGACAGGCAAACAGACAGACAGGTAAACAGACAGACAGGGAAACAGACAGACAGGGAAACAGACAGACAGGTAAACAGACAGACAGGTAAACAGACAGACAGGTTAACAGACAGACACACACACAATCAATCAATATACTCCCCCAACAATACAACAATAACCAACTCAGAAATGTCAGGGTGTGTAATGATAATTTATAAATATGATGAAATATTGAACCTGTGACATGGGGAATAATTGATATCTCTGTCTCTCTGTCTGTCTGTCTGTATGTCTGTCTGTCTGTCTGTCTGTCTATCATCTGACCGTGTACTTGTTATCATTAATTATTCAACACAACACCGTTATCCACCACTTCCCTTACGTCCATCAATACTGAGCGGTGGTTTGACTCTGAGGTCGAGAGGTCAAGGTCGAGTTCGAGAGGTCAAGGTCGAGTTCGAGAGGTTAAGGTCAAGGGGTCAAGGTTCAAGGTCGAATAAAAATGGTTCATCCACTCAATCTCTCCCTCCCAACACACACACACACACACACACACACACGCGCACACACACGGTATACAGTACAGGTTCAATAATCTAGTGTAATTAATTTACATACATACATACATACATACATACATACATACATACATACATGCTCGTAGACAAAGAAAGAAAGAGAAAGGCAGGGAAAGGATGATAAATGTAATGGATAGAAAGATAAGAGGAGGATATAGAGAGAGAATCACAATAACAGGAAGCGAAGGAGAGAGATACGAGAGAGAGAGAGAGAGAGAGAGAGAGAGAGAGAGAGAGAGAGAGAGAGAGAGAGAGGAGAGAGGAGAAGACGAACAACATTGAGGAGAGGAGAAGAACAACAATAACAATAACAACAACAAAACACAAAAACGAAGAAATATCAATTAAACAAAAACTAAAACAAACGCAAAATAATCAAAACAAAATACGATAACTAGAGGAATAAATAAAATTAAAACAGGTCAGGAGAACAGGAAGAACCAAAACAAAAATAAAAAAAAACAAAGGACAGATATCAGTACACACGTCTGGACAAGTTACCGCTGAGTGACGTCACATGTCAGCTGATCAATGTAAACAAACAAGACCCAACCCCCCTCCCCCCTCCCTATGTCAGCTGATCAATGTAAACAAACAAGACCCAACCCCCCCCCCTCCCTATGTCAGCTGATCAATGTAAACAAACAAGGCCCAACCCCTCTCCCTATGTCAGCTGATCGACGTAAATAAACACAAAGTTTCCTCAAGGGGTGACACTTAAGTCGTTCTGGTCTACTGAGTCTCTGAGATTTATCGTCAGAGAAGCTATTAGATTACCTGAAGATTAGACACCCCCGGGGTTATTTCATTAACCTAACCTAACCTAACCTAACCTAACCAAAGCTAACCAAACCTAACAGTATCCTAACCAAAGCTAACCTAACCTAACCTAACAGTATCCTAACCAAAGCTAACCTAACCTAACCTAACAGTATCCTAACCAAAGCTAACCTAACCTAACCTAACAGTAACCTAACCAAAGCTAACCTAACCTAACCTAACTTGACTTCGTTGTTAACTATGTGGAAGTGCAAACACACACTCTCTCTCTCTCTCTCTCTCTCTCTCTCTCTCTCTCTCTCTCCCTCTTCCCACCCCCCCTCCCACTCCCCTTTCCCTCACTCCTGTAATCATCACGCCTCTTCCTCTCCCATCCCTCTCACCCCTTCATTACCACTCCTCTCCATCTCCCATCCCTCTGACCCCTTCATTACCACTCCTCTCCATCTCCCATCCCTCTCACCCCTTCATTACCATTCCTCTCCATCTCCCGTCCCTCTCACCCCTTCATTACCACTCCTCTCCCTCTCCCATCCCTCTCACCCCTTCTCCCTTAACTAATCAACAATCCCCCCTCTCCCCTCCCCCCACCTGCTAATTCATATTCCACCTGAGCTAGTGTCAAGGAGTCTCTACCGTCTCCACTAATTTACATACGGTAGGAAACCTTTCTCTCTCACCTACCTATTTTCCATAATAAAGGCCACAGATAGTGTCAGCCCAGCCACTCAGCATCACAAACACACAGAGACGAACGTGTCATCAAACGTTTGGTAAATAAAGATATATTATTTCTTTCTTTTAGACGGGATTCTATTTCAACCTATTGTAAGTTATGTTTTGTAAAAGATTTAGTTGAAAAAATATATATATATAGAGTATTTGACTTTAATTTACAGTAAGTTATTTTGTAAAAGACTTAGATTAAATATTAATTTTTTTTTACCTTTACTGTAAATGAATTTGTAAAGGCTTGTAAAATACGCATTTCATTTTACAGTAAATTAACTTGTAAATGTCTTCGAGAAAATCAGTTTTTGTAACATAACCCCGAAAATAAACCTTAATATTAAACCATTTACGTCAACTTGTGTTAAATAAAGTTGTCGTAAAACCATAACAGATAAACTATAAGCGACATGAAAAGTATAAATGCCATAATACATAAACTATAAGCGACATGAAAAGTATAAACGAAGTATTACATAAACTATAAGCGACATGAAAAGTATAAATGCCATAATACATAAACTATAAGCGACATGAAAAGTATAAACGAAATATTACATAAACTATAAGCGACATGAAAAGTATAAATGCCATAATACATAAACTATAAGCGACATGAAAAGTATAAACGAAGTATTACATAAACTATAAGCGACATGGAAAGTATAAATGCCATAATACATAAACTATAAGCGACATGAAAAGTATAAACGAAGTATTACATAAACTATAAGCGACATGAAAAGTATAAATGCCATAATACATAAACTATAAACGACATGAAAAGTATAAATGCCATAATACATAAACTATAAACGACATGAAAAGTATAAATAACATGTAAATTACTTAGTACTAATAAGCACTAAATACAAATAAATAACATAGTGATAATTTCAAAACTAAAAACATTAAATTAATTCGTAAATAGCCATAAATAGCCATAACTAACCATAAATACCACAAATAGTCACAAATAACCAAAAATAGCCATAAATAGCCACAACTAACCCCTAAATTAATCCTATTAGTCTCAAGCATAAAAGGAATTAGATTTAATGGCTGGTATTTTTTTTTTACCTTAGGATGATGAAAGTGTTGTGTACCTGCCGACCTCGTCTCACCTGGGGAAAAATTAACAAGATAGTCATTAGCTATGGTTAAGGTGAATTAAAACAGCTTATTTAGCATTAAAAACGCAGATACAGAGTGAATAATAATAACAATATTAACATGGTTGAGAACCAGAGCTGTACCTGATATTTACTATATAATTTATCTCAAGGAAGTATTATGTGACATTTAGTAACATCTGGAATAGTACAATATAGCATGGTCGTTACATACATACATACATACATACACACATACATACATACATACATACGTCCATAAAACTCAATATTAACTTCGCCGCAAACACGATTCACCTTAATATAGCAGAAAATGATAATAATAATAATAATAATAATAATAATAATAATAATAATAATATTTAACAGCACAATACCTTTAGCTAGGGACGTAATGGTGTGTGTGTGTCAAGGGCCAGCCAGTGTGTGTCGTAAGCGTCTGTGTCACTAACCACAACACCCCCCCATCCCCCCCCCCCCCAGCCTTAACTACCTACTAATGAGCACCAGGTAGTTCGGTAGTTACAGTTCTCACTTTAAACCAAAAAAAAGTTAAATTTATGGTTATTAATTATAAACTTGTGAATAATTACGGTAACTATGTATATAATTATGTATATACGTCATTATACATTACAATACACACCCACACACACCACACACACACACACACACACACACACACACACACTCATATTCAGTAAACTCATTGTTGTTATTGTGGTATAAACGCCTGTATCAAGTGACGCTTAATTAATCCTGTTATCTATACATTTAGGAAAAAAAAACAAATTCGAATCGAGTTTGAATAATTAAGTGCTTGTTTATAATCCTCGTACACGTGTTCTGGATAATTACGAATAATTTAGAGATAGAGAGAAAGAAGAGAGAAATTAGCCCAAGTTTTGGTTTAATTACAAGTGATTTGGGAGTAATTAAATGGTCGTTTATTGTGTAGTATTATGGTACCTGGCAACTCTTCCTCAACCCACAGGATACATACATACATACATACATACATACTTACAAACATACATACATACATACATACATACATACATACATAGTAACTAAGTCTCCCTACAATAGGTATCTTCAGCCTACAGAAGACGGTGACTTGCGGTATAGAAATTATATAAATGTTAAGAGAATAACAAATATTAAAATTATAAACGTATAAATAATAACAAATAAAAAACGTGAGAGTATTCAGAAAATTACACAAGGATAAAATTGTATAAAAGTAAAAATATATATGAAGTAAAAAAAAACGGAAATCTTATCAAATGGAGTAATAACACACACCCACACCCACCCTCCCCCACCCACCCACACCCACCCCACCCCACCCACCCACCCACACCCACCCTCCCCCATCCACCCACCCACCCACCCACACCCACCCATCCACCCACCCACCAACACCCACCCATCCACCCACCCACCCACACCCACCCACCCACACCCACCCACCCACACCCACCCACCCACCCACCCACACCCACCCACCCACACCCACCCACACCCACCACCCACCCACCCACCCACACCCACCCACCCACACCCACCCACACCCACACCCACCCACCCACCCACACCCACCCACAACCACCCACCCACACCCACCCACCCACCCACACCCACCCTCCCCCACCCACCCACCCACACCCACCCTCCCCCACCCACCCACCCACCCACACCCACCCTCCCCCACCCACCCACACCCACACCCCACCCACCCACACCCACACCCACCCACCCACCCACCTACACTACTACTTTGCTGTCGCTCAGAATCGAGTATGACGATCATCCAGCTATGATACAATGATGTGAGTTATTAGGGCTGTCACTTTCATTGGTTAGTTCTGAGGTGACTAAAGAGGCCGATACGGGACCGGCAGTGTCGATCACAGATGTTGCACGTGTGGAGGGCTACATCTAGTGCGGGAAGAGCGGCGGGCAGCGTCTTTCCGGCGTTGGCGCTTGCCTGCCTCGTTTTGCAGTCGGGCTAACTCGAAAGTATTGACACCTTCTCGTGTGGTGCTCCTCCAAGCGTTACGGTGTGGAGTAATCGTCTCCCAGGTGAGGGGGTCGATTTGGCACCTTTTCAGGTTTGTCTTAAGACTTTCCTTATACCTTTTCAATTGCCCGCCGGCGTTACGTTTACTATTCTTTAGGTGATTGTAAAGTAGCTGGTTTGGCAGTCTACTGTCGTCCATGCGGGTAACATGGCCAGTCCAGCATAGTTGTTCATGGATAATGGTAGCCTCGATGCTCCTACAGTTGGTGTCAGCAAGAATACTGGCAGTTGTTCTCTTGTCTTTACGGCGAACTCGGAGGATGAACGTAGACCACGTTGGTGAAAGTTTTCAAGTGCCTTGAGGTGCCTCCTATATGTGACCCATGTCTCGCTGCCATATAGCAGGGTGGGGAGGACCACTGCTCGATATACGTGTAACTTTGTAGATAATTTCAGCTCCCTACAGTTGAACACACGGGTACGGAGTCCGCCCAAGGCGTGAGATGAACGTCTGGTCCGATGCTGAATGTCTTCTTCGATGTCCTCGGTGGTGGACAGGTGGGAGCCGAGATACCGAAAGTGGGTAACATTAGAGAGGGTAGTACCGTTAAGCTGGATGGATGGTGGAGGTGTGTCTGAACCAGGAACAGACTGAGAGTGAATCTGAGTCTTACGTACATTCACCTCAAGGCCGAAGTGTGTATACGCATCTGTGTAGGTGTTCAGGATCTCCTGTAGGTCACACACACACACACACACACACACACACACACACACACTCACGTCCAACATTCATCTGACTAAAACACTGGCCTGTTATTGGCTCTAACATACAAATAAAACTGACCAATCATAATAAGTTACTATTAATAACGTATTTTAGGATGTAACTGGATTCTTATATAAGTAATGATACAGTTCATACTTAACTACTTAACATAATATGACATGAATATAAGTAAACAAACACACAAAGTCTACAGTAGCGACAATCTTCGTAATTGAGGTAGAGAAATAACCAGTAAACATTAGGTCATTCACTTGAAAATTAATTATCATAAGATTATTAAAAGATAATCTCTTAACTGGTAATTAATTGGAAATATGATAATTGTATTTAATTTGCATACAGCTTCCCGGAAAAGGCCTGAATGTGTGTGTGTCTGAAATGAACGGACAAATGTTTTTTAAATTTCCATAATATATTTTTTGGGTGTCAGTTTACTTATGATTTATTGGTCCTGAACAGAGGGTATGTGTGTGTGTGTGTGTGTGTGTGTGTGTGTGTGTGTGTGTGTGTGTGTGCTTAAGGTGGAGAGATAGAGAGAGAGAGAGATGGAGAAATCACACACACACACACACACACACACACACACACACACACACACACACACATCATCATCAGCAGTAATTAACTACATAAATGAGACTATATTTACTAACTTAACTACCAATTAAAACATACAAACTTTTAATTGCAGTCTTCAGGCTTTTGCATAACCAACTACGTAATTACTAACATAGATAATTACTGAGTGGTTTTCAACATCGTTCATGAAACAACATAACAACATTAGTAACTTAAATGATGGTAAGAGAGAGAGAGAGAGAGAGAGAGAGAGAGACAGAGAGAGAGAGAGAGAGAGACAGAGAGAGTCACTTTGTCTCTCATGTGAACAAATTAGTGCAAGTTGTGTATGTCAATAAAGGCTCTTGTGCACAGTGTAATGTTTGTAAATAGAAACACGTGATTATACTTGTAGTGTCTGTAAATAAGAGTATGTATGTATGTACAGTATGTATGTATGGTCAGCATGCTCGCCTCGTAAGTGAGTGGACCCAGGTTCGATCCCCGGGCAGGGTGAAACTATGGACAAGTTTCTTAACGCCATTTGCCTCTGTCTACCCAGCAGTAATTGGGGACCTGGATGTTAATCGAGTTGTGGATCGTGTTCCGTTGGTAATGGTTAGCCAGTGCAGTTGGCGAGTTGTCCGGTCTTCTCGGACTATCTTTGACACTGGGTCATGCAGCTCGTTAACTCAGGGTGTGGTTGTTGTGTTGGCGACAGCTTCTACACCTTAAACACTGGGTCATGCAGCTCGTTAACTCAGGGTGTGGTTGTTGTTGTGTTGGCGACAGCTTCTACACCTTAAACACTGGGTCATGCAGCTCGTTAACTCAGGGTGTGGTTGTTGTGTTGGCGACAGCTTCTACACCTTAAACACTGGGTCATGCAGCTCGTTAATTTAGGGTGTGGTTGTTGTGTTGGCGACAGCTTCTACACCTTAAACACTGGGTCATGCAGCTAGTTAACTCAGGGTGTGGTTGTTGTGTTGGCGACAGCTTCTACACCTTAAACACTGGGTCATGCAGCTCGTTAACTTAGGGTGTGGTTGTTGTGTTGGCGACAGCTTCTACACCTTAAACACTGGGTCATGCAGCTCGTTAACTTTGGGTGTGGTTGTTGTGTTGGCGACAGCTTCTACACCTTAAACACTGGGTCATGCAGCTCGTTAACTTTGGGTGTGGTTGTTGTGTTAGCGACAGCTTCTACACCTTAAACACTGCGTCATGCAGCTCGTTAACTTAGGGTGTGGTTGTTGTGTTGGCGACAGCTTCTACACCTTAAACACTGGGTCATGCAGCTCGTTAACTTTGGGTGTTGTTATTGTGTTGGTGACAGCTTCTACACTTTAAACACTGGATCATGCAGCTCGTTAACTCAGGGTGTGGTTGTTGTGTTGGCGACAGCTTCTACACCTTAAACACTGGGTCATGCAGCTCGTTAACTCAGGGTGTGGTTGTTGTGTTGGCGACAGCTTCTACACCTTAAACACTGGGTCATGCAGCTCGTTAACTCAGGGTGTGGTTGTTGTTGTGTTGGCGACAGCTTCTACACCTTAAACACTGGGTCATGCAGCTCGTTAACTCAGGGTGTGGCTGTTGTGTTGGCGACAGCTTCTACACCTTAAACACTGGGTCATGCAGCTCGTTAATTTTGGGTGTGGTTGTTGTGTTGGCGACAGCTTCTACACCTTAAACACTGGGTCATGCAGCTAGTTAACTCAGGGTGTGGTTGTTGTGTTGGCGACAGCTTCTACATCTTAAACACTGGGTCATGCAGCTCGTTAACTTAGGGTGTGGTTGTTGTGTTGGCGACAGCTTCTACACCTTAAACACTGGGTCATGCAGCTCGTTAACTTTGGGTGTGGTTGTTGTGTTGGCGACAGCTTCTACACCTTAAACACTGGGTCATGCAGCTCGTTAACTTTGGGTGTGGTTGTTGTGTTAGCGACAGCTTCTACACCTTAAACACTGCGTCATGCAGCTCGTTAACTTACCGTGTGGTTGTTGTGTTGGCGACAGCTTCTACACCTTAAACACTGGGTCATGCAGCTAGTTAACTCAAGGTGTGGTTGTTGTGTTGGCGACAGCTTCTACACCTTATACACTGGGTCATGCAGCTCGTTAACTCAAGGTGTGGTTGTTGTGTTGGCAACAGCTTCTACGCCTTAAACACTGGGTCATGCAGCTAGTTAACTCAAGGTGTGGTTGTTGTGTTGGCGACAGCTTCTACGCCTTAAACACTGGGTCATGCAGCTCGTTAACTCAAGGTGTGGTTGTTGTGTTGGCAACAGCTTCTACGCCTTAAACACTGGGTCATGCAGCTAGTTAACTCAAGGTGTGGTTGTTGTGTTGGCGACAGCTTCTACACCTTAAACACTGGGTCATGCAGCTCGTTAACTCAAGGTGTGGTTGTTGTGTTGGCGACAGCTTCTACGCCTTAAACACTGGGTCATGCAGCTAGTTAACTCAGGGTGTGGTTGTTGTGTTGGCGACAGCTTCTACACCTTAAACAAATTCACGCCTAGGTGGCCCTTGGGCCGGCCATCCTTGTTACACGAGGGGCAGCCATTATGTATGTGTGTATGGTAAGATTTGCATAATTTACAGAGCCAAGTGTAAAAATAATCATATTTACCCTAATTTGCATATTAAAACACCTGTAAACATTAATTATCTACCGTAGAACTAAACATTATGTTGTGTGTTTAAAGACTTTAACTTACCTGTTGACGCTCGTTAATTGGATTTACGTCACAAGGTATTTTAGGTATTCAATTATATGACACAAACGTACTTAAATATAATTACCTAAGGTTAATTAATTATTGTAAAGTTTATGATAAATTATATAAATTATTAGGAATTAAATATTTTGTGATTTTATTCATTGTTCATTTTCTTTATTTTTCGTTTTTATTGAAGATTTAACGTTTCTTCTCTTCCGTATTATCAAACTGAACGTAAATTTTGGCATAGTGTTTTAGAGGTGAAAATTAAACACGGAACATTTAGAAATTAACGATAGTGTTTGGTGGTGCTGTTATATCTGACCTAACACTGACCTACACAGACAGACAGACAGACAGACAGACAGGTAATGTGTGTTACCTGTCCTCGTTCGTCTCGCCTCGTTATACCTGTCTGTTTACTCTAATTAGTTACCTGGATGTTAACTTTATCCTTCTATGTAACTATTTCATCCTGAGTTATTTATTCCTTTATCTTTCGTTAGGTGTCACGACCATCTGATGTTACTGAGATGTTGTTGCCTGGTGAGGAAATATGTGGATAGTGAAGGCTGGTTCAGGGTCCTCACTCACCTCAATACATTAACTAACTATTATCTTATACTCCTTCAGGTCTTCGACGACCACTGCTTCTCCCTGGATGACAAGAAGCAGCTTCCTCAGGTCGCCAGCAGGAGCGGGTATCCACAAAGCCTCCCAGATCACATTACCAGCACTCGTGTCTCCGGTATAATATCCAACGACCTGGTAAGGAGGATCCTACCCAAAATGCCCCAGAGTTACTGCAGGAGTCAGTGACCCAGGGACGCCGCCCTCCTGGGATCATCACATCGCCAGCGGCCCGAAAGGATTATAAACAACCCAATTTGACAATCCCATCCCGGAGAAGATTGCCTCACACTTGCTTACAGGAGCATCAAGTGAATTAGAGAGGACTTGCCTGCAGGCGGTGAGAGGCCCTCGTGCTGGGAACTTCCTACAGGCAAATACTTGTATACTTGTCTCGACATAGAGGTGCTGGAGGATCTTTCACCTTGCCTCCCTCACATACGCTGTGGCAACGAGTTAGCAGACCAACACAACATCCACTCCCTTAACTGTGGGGCCTCCAGACGACGTCGGGTTAAGGTGACGCCATCTTCATAAACCACAACCCCGTCAACTGTCCGCCAGAGTAAACCATAAACTCACAGATCCGATCACAAGCACACAGTCGGCCTTACCCTGACAGCCGGCGCGGGAGTACACTTGTGCTTCCATCCTGTCGTCTACAGATGTACCGCCGGAGGGAAGAGGACCAGCTGGCTTAAGAGCTGTACCCTGGAGGAGCCAGACAACAGGACCATAAGCCTTGACTATTGCTTTGTTCCCAACACCGTCAAAAAGTCGGGAGATGCTTCAGTATTAGAACCAAAGCCTCGACGATCCACAATGAATTGGACTCCAGACTAACCGTAGCCTCCAGAGACTCTACAGCAACTAGCTACATGTTCCAGAGACTCAAGGAAATGATCCAGAGAATGAAGGAGTCTTTATCATCCTTGGCTCACATCCTACACCCAACAACCTTGGCTCACATCCTACACCCATCATCCTTGGCTCACATCCTACACCCAACAACCTTGGCTCACATCCTACACCCATCATCCTTGGCTCACATCCTACACCCATCATCCTTGGCTCACATCCTACACCCATCATCCTTGGCTCACATCCTACACCCATCGTCCTTGGCTCACATCCTACACCCATCATCCTTGGCTCACATCCTACACCCATCATCCTTGGCTCACATCTTACACCCCTCATCCTTGGCTCACATCGTACACCCATCATCCTTGGCTCACATCCTACACCCATCATCCTTGGCTCACATCCTACACCCATCATCCTTGGCTCACATCCTACACCCATCATCCTTGGCTCACATCCTACACCCATCATCCTTGGCTCATATCCTACACCCATCATCCTTGTGGGAGTCCTCAGAATATCCTGCTTTGAGAATAATATCATTTAGTAGTTGCCTTTCTCCCCATAAACAAATTAACGTGAGTAAGAAGTGTAATAGTATATGAAAGGCAGGCAGGCAGGCAGGCAATACATACATACATACATACATACATACATACATACATACATACATGATGGTTGCTCCTTGTGGATGACCAGCCCAAGGACCACCTAGGCGTGAATTTATTTAAGGTATAGAAGCTGTCGCCAACACAATAACCACACCCTCAAATACATACATATACATAAATATACATAAACATACACACACGTACATGTATACTGAGACACATATGCCTATGAGTCACTTGTTTTTAACCACACATGAGAATATGTACCCAGAGAGAGAGAGAGAGAGAGAGAGAGAGAGAGAGAGAGAGAGAGAGAGAGAGAGAGAGAGGTCAAAATGCAAAAGACAATATAACAAGTGGATAAAAATAGACAATAGGAAATAATTAGAGAAATGAACAGAGAAACAGAGAAACAGAGATGATAAATGATGGATAAAAGGGAGAGAAGAAAGGAAAGGGAAAGAGATGAAAATAAAATTAAATGTTAGGGAATAGAGAACAATAACAACAATAACAACAAAAATAACGACAAAAGCAAGAAGAAAACACACACACAAAGACGATTTTATTGTTGAAGTTATTGAATCGAAAATTGAAAGAGAGAGAGAGAGAGAGAGAGAGAGAGAGAGAGAGAGAGAGAGAGAGAGAGAGAGAGAGAGAGATTTTTACAATTTGTCTGTGGTTGATGTTGGAAACGCCTCCTCCTCCTCCTCCTCCTCCTCCTCCTCCTCCTGCTCCTCCTCCTCCTACTCCTCCCCCTGCTCCTCCTCCTCCTCCTCATCCTCCTCCTTCCTCTCTCTCTCTCTCTCTCTCTCTCTCTCTCTCAGTTATCACTCCTGTCGTGTACGTAGTTTTACAGACTCGTGTATACCATGAAGCTCCTGGTCTTCAGTCACGTGTACATAAAAACGCACATGGTTTTCTTTTATGTGTGTAGACCCTGATTGTTGTGTGTGTGTGTGTGTGTGTGTGTGTGTGTGTGTGTGTGTGTGTGTGTGTGTGTGTGTGTGTACCTCAGCTGGGTCTCTCACTACACCTCAGAAAATATCTCACTTAGGTAGGAGAGTGTCTCACTTTATGGCTCAGCTTGACTTTAGTTATGCCTAAACTTTATTTGGTCAGATCAGCTCTGGTCAGGTCAGATTACCAGGTCAGCACAGGTCACTAAGTCAGGTCATCACAGATCACTAAGTCAGATTAGGTCAGGTCAGCACAGGTCGCTAAGTCAGGTCAGGTCAGGTCGCTAAGTCATGTCAGGTCAAGTCGCTAAGTCATGTCAGGTCAAGTCAGGTCAGCACAGGTCACTAGGTCAGGTCAGAACAAAATGATCAATAGAAAACGCCAGATTGGAACACTGATTTATAGCCAATGGTCACACCGCGACAACGTGTTCCAGGTTTTGCTTCCAGTGACGGCCTCTGAAATCCTCCAGGACCTACTGGAACCTACTGGAACCTTATGAAACACCCTATATGACTCTGAAGCCTACTGGAACCTTATGAAACACCCTATATGACTCTGAAGCCTACTGGAACCTTATGGAACCTCTGTAGAATCCCCTGGAACCTCTATATGACTCTGGAACCGCCTGGAACCCCTTACAAGACTCTGGAACCTCCTGGAACCTCCTGGAACCCCTTATAAGACTTCAGAACCTCCTGGAACCCCTTATAAGACTTCAGAACCTCCTGGAACCCCTTATAAGACTTCAGAACCTCCTGGAACGTGCCAATAATGACCAATTAAGGAAGGGTTCTGGAAAAGGTTCAATTGTGTTTGGTTTGGTGGTCAAGTGAGTGCCTGAAATTTAATACACACGGTCTGGTGGAGAGAGAGAGAGAGGGGGGGGAATACAAGAATGATTCACACAGATATTAAATTAACACACACACACACACACACACACACACACACACACACACACACACACACACACACGCCCTCTTAAATATTTGGAACACTTCACTATATTTCAGATGTAACTTTACTCATAAAAATATACTTTTGGCGACGAAAAAAAAAAGCCATTCTATCATAACTAATTTAATATCCATATTTTCACAACTAACTTCAAGGGAAAGAATTTATTAAACAAACGAGGAACCAAGAATTAATTAGACTATTGAACACATAAGGATTAATTAAACTATTGGAGGAATAAGTGTTTTTTTTTAGGGTAATATCGTAGTTTCCATATTTTTGTAAGGGACATTATAAAATTAAATTATATCTCCTGTTTTTTTGTTATATTTTTTCCTAAGATATTGTAGGAGCGTTTTAATATTTATTGTGTTTCTTTATTTGTTTGTTTGGAAAGAACAGATATGGTCGGTTGAGAGGTGAGTGAGTGGTCTGAGTGTGGGGGAGTGTGAAGGAGTGGGGGGGAGTGTGAAGGAGTGGGGGGGAGTGTGAAGGAGTGGGGGGGAGTGTGAAGGAGTGGGAGGGGAGTGTGAAGGAGAGGGGGGGAGTGTGAAGGAGTGGGGGGGAGTGTGAAGGAGTGGGGGAAGTGTGAAGGAGTGGGGGGGGAGTGTGAAGGAGTGGGGGGAGTGTGAAGGAGTGGGGGGGAGTGTGAAGGAGTGGGGGGGAGTGTGAAGGAGTGGGGGGGGAGTGTGAAGGAGTGGGGGGGAGTGTGAAGGAGTGGGGGGAGTGTGAAGGAGTGTGGGGGAGTGGGAGGGGGAGTGTGAAGGAGTGGGGGGAGTGTGAAGGAGTGGGGGGGAGTGTGAAGGAGTGGGGGGAAGTGTGAAGGAGTGGGGGGGGAGTGTGAAGGAGTGGGGGGGAGTGTGAAGGAGTGGGGGGGAGTGTGAAGGAGAGGGGGGAGTGTGAAGGAGTGGGGGGAGTGTGAAGGAGTGGGGGGAGTGGGAGGGGGAGTGTGAGGAGTGGGGGAGTGTGAAGGAGTGGGGGGAGTGTGAAGGAGTGGGGGGGAGTGTGAGGAGTGGGGGGAGTGTGAAGGAGTGGGGGGGAGTGTGAAGGAGTGGGGGGGAGTGTGAAGGAGGGGGGAGTGTGAAGGAGTGGGGGGAGTGTGAAGGAGTGTGGGGAGTGGGGGGGGAGTGTGAAGGAGTGGGGGGAGTGTGAAGGAGTGGGGGGAGTGTGAGGGTGGGGGAGTGTGAAGGATTGGGGGGGAGTGTGAAGGAGTGGGGGGGAGTGTGAAGGAGGGGGGGAGTGTGAAGGAGTGGGGGGGAGTGTGAAGGAGTGGGGGGGGAGTGTGAAGGAGTGGGGGGAGGGTGAAGGAGTGGGGGGGGAGTGTGAAGGAGTGGGGGGAGGGTGAAGGAGTGGGGGGAGGGGGAAGGAGTGGGGGGGGGTGTGAAGGAGTGGGGGGGAGTGTGAAGGAGTGGGGGGGGAGTGTGAAGGAGTGGGGGGGGGAGTGTGAAGGAGTGTGAGGGGGGGGGGTGTGAAGGAGTGGGGGGAGTGTGAGGAGTGGGGGGAGTGTGAAGGTGGGGGGGAGTGTGAAGGAGTGGGGGGGAGAGTGTGAGGAGTGGGGGGGAGTGTGAGGTGTGTGGGGTGTGTGAGGAGTGGGGGGAGTGTGAAGGAGTGGGGGGGGGGGTGGGGGGAGTGTGAAAGGTGTGGAGGGTGGGGGGAGTGTGAAGGAGTGGGGGGGGGAGTGTGGGGAGGAGTGTGAAGGAGTGGGGGGAGTGTGAAGGAGTGGGGGGGAGTGTGAAGGAGTGGGGGGGGGAGTGTGAAGGAGTGTGGGAGTGGGGGGGTGTGAAGGAGTGGGGGGAGTGTGAAGGAGTGGGGGGAGTGTGAAGGTGGGGGGGGAGTGTGAAGGAGTGGGGGGGGAGAGTGTGAAGGAGTGGGGGGGAGTGTGAAGGAGTGGGGGGAGTGTGAAGGAGTGGGGGGAGTGTGAAGGAGTGGGGGGAGGGGGTGTGGGGGGAGTGTGAAAGAGTGTGGAGGAGTGGGGGGAGTGTGAAGGAGTGGGGGGGGGAGTGTGGGGAGGAGTGTGAAGGAGTGGGGGGAGTGTGAAGGAGTGGGGGGGAGTGTGAAGGAGTGGGGGGAGGGGGTGTGGGGGGAGTGTGAAGGAGTGGGGGGAGTGTGAAGGAGTGTGAAGGAGTGGGGGGAGTGTGAAGGAGTGGGGGGAGGGGGTGTGGGGGAGAGTGTGAAGGAGTGGGGGGGAGTGTGGAGGAGTGGGGGGGAGTGTGAAGGAGTGGGGGGAGGGGGTGTGGGGGGGAGTGTAAAGGAGTGGGGGGGAGTGTGAAGGAGTGGGGGGGAGTGTGAAGGAGTGGGGGGGGAGTGTGGGAGTGTGAAGGAGTGGGGGGGAGTGTGAAGGAGTGGGGGGGAGTGTGAAGGAGTAGGGGGAGTGGGGGGAAGGGGGTGTGGGGGGAGTATCAGTTATATGCAAGAATTTATTAAGGTTGTAAATATAGAAATAAAATTAACGACAGAAGTAAATTATGGCGCCTTGAGAGTCGCCAACACACTCTTTAACTCTTAATGGAGAGACTGTGATGTTGTGACTATCCCCCCTCCCCCCTCCCCTCCCCCTCCCCCTCCCCCCTGCCCCCTCCCCCCACCAAAAAAAAAAAATATTACATAAATTTCTGGGGTTAAATAAGTGAAGAATAGTCTCTCTCTCTCTCTCTCTCTCTCTCTCTCTCTCTCTCTCTCTCTCTCTCTCTCTCTCCCATAACGTAAGTAAACAATAATAAACAACTGCAAAAAAAAATAAATAAATATAATAGAAATAAACACAAAACGGATTAACCATCGACGAACGCTTTTACGATCCATAGACCAAAGGCACTGCGGCGGATGGCTCAGAGCGTAGGGACCGTCGTCTTGCCCGTGCTGTCTGCCTGACTATCTGCTGTCTGCCACTGTATTCTGCCTCTTTTCGTCTGCCTGTCGTTGTTTTTCTGATGATGTTTTTCGCCCGTCTGTCTGTCTGTCTGTCTGCTGTTGCCAGAGGGCGTTGTTATTTCTTGTGATTTTGTTGAAAGGTTCCATTTTGTAGTGCTGTTCCCTGTCTGGTGGTAGAAGTAGTAGTAGTAGTAGTAGTAGTAGTAGTAGTATCCCTCTCCCTCCCACCCACCCCTTCCATCCACCCTACCCCTTCCCTCCCACCCACCCCTTCCATCCACCCTACCTCCTCCCTCCCACCCACCCCTTCCATCCACCCTACCTCCTCCCTCCCACCCACCCCTTCCATCCACCCTACCCCCTCCCTCCCACCCACCCCTTCCATCCACACTACCCCCTCCCTCCCACCCACCCCTTCCATCCACCCTACCCCCTCCCTTCCACCCACCCCTTCCATCCACCCTACCCCTTCCCTCCCACCCACCCCTTCCATCCACCCTACCTCCTCCCTCCCACCCACACCCTTCCATTCCTCACACTCTTCCTTCCTCTCACCCCTCACCCTCCCTTCCATCCACCCTCCCTCCCATCCCATCCACCCTACCCCCCTTCCACCCCTCCCTCCCCCTCCCTGCCTTCCCTCCACCACCAAGCAGGTCAAACAAACAGACAGACAGACAGACACTCGACAGACACTCGACAGACAAACAGACACTCGACCGCCAGACATATATATTAAATTTTCAGACTGGTTAGCGTCTTGAGGGGGTAAATAAATAAAGTAATTCTTTGATAAATACGAGGGATATTTTTTCTCCTTACAACAGGTGGGTAGGTGGGTAGGTGGGTAGGTGGGTTTGTGGGTAGGTGGGTAGATGGGTAGGTGGGTAGGTGAGTTTGTGGGTAGGTGGGTAGATGGGTAGGTGGGTAGGTGTGAGTGAGTCTTGGAGTGAATTGGACGTCATTTTGAGTAGTGGTTGCAGAGTGTTTCGTTTCGTTTTGGTTTTGTACAGTATTTGTTCTTTGTGTTTCTGTCTGTCTGTCTGTCTGTCTGTCTGTCTCTTCCTGTCTCTTCCACCCTCTCCTCTCCCCTCTCCATCACTTTCCCAGGTGCTGTGTGAGAGGGACTGTCAGGTGTTTGATATATAGTGTTGACAATCATCTGCTCAAGGATATTGTGTGGGAGAGAGAGAGAGAGAGAGAGAGAGAGAGAGAGAGAGAGAGAGAGAGAGAGAGAGAGAGAGAGAGAGAGAAGAGAGAGATACTAGGTCACTGTACCACTAACTAATTCTATCCCCACATATTGACACTTAACACACACACACACACACACACACACACACACACACACACACACACACACACTGAGAGGGAGTAAACTTACCTATTTTTTTGCTCTCGTTAGTTCAACCTCTTTTAGCGTGTGTGTGTGTGTGTGTGTGTGTGTGTGTGTGTGTGTAAGGGAGATAGAGAGAATGAGGTGGAAGGAAAGAAGGGGGAGAAGAGAGGAGACAAAGAGACAGAAAGAGAGAGAGAGAGTGAGAGAGAGAGAGAGAGAGAGAGAGAGAGAGTGAGAGAGAGAGAGAGATAATATAAATAGATAAAAAGACAGACACACAAACAGACAGACAGACACACAGACAGAGAGACAGACAGACAGACAGACAGACAGACAGAAGCAATACTTAACATTCCGTGGGAGGTTGTGGTCTGTGGTGAGAAAACCTTCAATATTAAGGTAACACAGTCCAGCTGAGTACAGGGTCACAGCTTGACCTTCAACACGGTCACCTGGCATACTGTCTGTCTGTCTGTCTGTCTGGCTCTCTCTCTCTCTCTCTCTCTCTCTCTCTCTCTCTCTCTCTCTCTCTCTCTCTCTCTCTCTCTCTCTCTACCTACATTTTAGAGCAAATTTAAAACAATTACTCTCAATCCTTCTCCTGCCTGGCAGATTAAAGAAGTGGGAGAGGTAAGGGAAGATAGGGGTGGTAAAGAAGGGGGAGGGAAAGGGGGAGGAAAGGGAAAGGGAGCTTAATGGGGGCTGAGATCCAATTTCTTATAGACAACAGTAACAAGAGACACACACACACACACATACACACACAAACACACACAAACACACACAAACATACACACACACACTTTCCTTTCATACAAAAATTCCTCAAAAAATAATATCCATCATTTTATTTGGTTTCCTTAACTAGAGTGAAAGGATTTTATATTGTTTTTTGTGTATGTGTGTGTGGGAGGGGGAGGGGGTTGTGTGTGTGGGGGGGGAGGGGTTGTGTGTGTGGGGGGGAGGGGGTTAGGTTAGGTTAGGTTAGGTTAGGTTTTCTACGTATTATGATGATTTACATAGAAATTATCCCTATGTAGTGAATTATAAACATGAAACACTTCCCCGGTACACCACAACACTTCCCCTGTACACCACAACACTTCCCCTGTACACCCCAACACTTCCCCTGTACACCACAACACTTCCCCGGTACACCACAACACTTCCCCGGTACACTACAACACTTCCCGGTACACCACAACACTTCCCGGTACACCCCAACACTTCCCCGGTACACCCCCCCTCCTCACCTTAGGGTATTCAGTAAACATTGACAATATAGTTCCGCCTGGTCGAGTCAGGTGGTCCATATTACATGTTTAACACGGTACGGACCCAGATTTGACAGGCGGACAGAC
>CAUDMG010004121.1:935000-940000 GCA_958450375.1 Homarus gammarus
CATTTATTGGCTTTTATCAATATTTACTACCATATATCAGCATTTACTAGCATTTTTTTCTCCTATATCTTACATTATAATTCTCTATCAATAGTTTAAAAAGCTTCAGAATTTTATATAAACGTTCTTACAAAACTCTGGGAATTTATTGACATACGATCAGTCAAGTCAGTAAAGGCAGAATTAACACAATTGAGACACAAACACAGAATTACTTAGATAAAACAAGGAATTAAAAGAAAACCCAAAATAACTTAGAGAAAACGAAAACAAATAAATAATTATATAAACATAAAATTAACAGAAAACGGAGACTTAATCAAAAAAGAAAACGGGAATAAATTAATGACCAACTATAAAAAAAAATACATAAAAACATTGAACATATGTAAAAAAATAAAGAAAAACAGTAAAAATATGATTTATAAACAATTAAAAAAACAAATGAAAAACACCTACACAATATATTTAACTTCCGTGTCTAAAATATGATGTTTTTTTTAGGGGGATATAATCTAAAAACATATTAACTTTTTTGTGTCTAACTTCTTATTATATATTTTGTTTTATTTTTAATTTGCATCTGTTTGTCTGTCTATATATATATGTGTGTGTCCAATTTTCCCTGTATGTATGTATGTATGTATGTATGTATGTATGTATGTTCTCATTTACCAAGACCCACATTACATTTTCTTCCCGGACCATTCACCCATTTTCTTCCCAGACCATTCACCCATTTTCTTCCCGGACCATTCACCCATTTTCTTCCCGGACCATTCACCCATTTTCTTCCCGGACCATTCACCCATTTTCTTCCCGGACCATTCACCCATTTTCTTCCCGGATCATTCACCCATTTTCTTCCCGGACCATTCACCCATTTTCTCTCACCATTACGTCTCTCCCCTTCCTTTATCAGTCTCTCCTTCCAAGTGCTTTCCTCGGCGTTGTTGCTGCTAGTTAATGTGACATAGATTTAGTTGAGTGTCAAGTCATTACCCCAAGTGTGTGTGTGTGTGTGTGTGTGTGTGTGTGTGCATGACTTACACTAGAATACGTACACATTAATTCCGGTGGATAATATAATTTCAATGGCGTGTTATTGGAGTAACACATTGACCCCCTATGAAGGTATTATTATTTTATTATTATTATTATTATTATTATTATTATTATTATTATTAGTAGTAGTAGTAGTAGTAGTAGTAGTAGTAGTAGTGGTAGTAGTAGTAGTAGTAGTAATAGTAGTAGTAAGCTATAGCGCAGGAGGTGGGCGCCTCGAACTGGTTAACTACGTTACCGATAAGGGCAAATGGTTTCAGTCTCGATAAACAAGAATTTACAGATGCCATTGCTCTAAGGTACGGAAGGCCAGTAGAAGATTTGCCCTCCCAAGTGGCTCATCCTATGACGGCGATCACGCCATGGTGTGTAAGAAAGGGAGCTTCATATGCATGAGGCATGGCGAAGTAAGGGATCTCACAGCAAACATGTTGAAGGAAATCTGCCGGGATGTCAGGGTAGAACCGACCCTCCTTCCATTGGACGGTGAGATTTTACAACATAGGACTTCAAACACATCCGTAACTTAGCTCTCGATGCTGCACACAGGAGGAACGAGAACGACAAGATAAGGGCATATGGGGAGAGAATTCAGAACGTTGATCAAGGCAGCTTCACTCCTCTAGTGTTCACAACCTCTGGTGGGATGGGACCAAGTTCAAGATGTTTCTACGCCAGACTCTCGGAGGTGATCTCCGAACAGAAGCAGCAGCCCAGAAGTTATGTTACAGCCTGGATGAGATGTCGACTGTCTTTCTCTCTCCTTCGGTCGGCTTTGCTTTGCCTCAGGGGAACGAGAGCTTCTGCCCCTACTCCGACAACTGCTGCAGATATTGACTATGAGGCTACAGTCACTGAATGCAGCATAGATCTGCGGCTCAACTAATTTAACACAGATAGGATAGCTACTTATGTATTAGGATATTTAATATTAAGGTAAATAAATGGTGGCGAAGGTGTGGCTATTGGGGGAGGCTGGGGGCCACGTTTTAATAAAAAAAAAAAAAAAAAAAAAAAAAAGTAGTAGTAGTAGTAGTAGTAGTAGTAGTAGTAGTAGTAACACCTGACCATCACCTGCTTGACGCTCTCCCTCATTAACACCTACAAATATTGACCATCAGTTCCCCCATAAACATCCCAGCTCACGGGTATTGTTTAACAACCTAATTACCAAAATGTCAGAGGTCAAAGGTTAATCACATTTACCCAACACCTTAAAGACAGGTATATATTAATTACCCTCATTAGTACAGTTAAGTTGTCAATAGTATCCGATTTATTAGTGTTTTAAAAACCCTCGTGACCTCGTTACTAAGAACCAGAGGTCAAAGTTCACCAAGTACCAAAGATAGACCCACCTAACCCCTACCTCGTACCTCTTGACCTCCCTCATCCTCCATCACCCGCCATGGCCTCCCTCTCCCCTGTCCCTCCTCTCTCCCTCACCCCTCCCTACCCCCCCTCCCTCACCCCTCCCTACACCCCCCCCCCCTCCCTTAGCCGGAAATTAGAGTTATTAATGACTTGAGAATAATAGATGGCGCTATTTTCTTTTCTCTCTCTACAAAAGACCAAATACTTTTGTTGGCCTTTTATTAATGTTCTTATTGTTGTTGTTGTTGTACTGTTGTTGTTATTTTTTAGGGGTTTTTTAGTGTGTGTGTGTGTGTGTGTGTGTGTGTGTGTGTGTGTGTGTGTGTGTGTGTGTGTGTGTGTGCCATAAAGTGAATAATAACATTCCCTCAATGAACCAATAAAAATATTATCCTTTTTAACCTAACCTAACCTAACCTAACCTAACCTTAACCTAACCTAACCTAACCTAACCTAACCTAACCTAACCTGACCTAACCTAACCTAACCTAACCTGACCTAACCTAACCTAACCTAACCTAACCTAACCTAACCTGACCTAACCTAACCTAACCTAACCTGACCTAACACTAACCTAACCTAACCTAACCTAACCTAACCTAACCTGACCTAACACTAACCTAACCTAACCTAACCTAACCTAACCTAACCTGACCTAACCTAACCTAACCTAACCTGACCTAACCTAACCTAACCTAACCTTACCTTTAAAATACAACGTCACAACAACATAAACTACCATAGACCCCCACCCCCCCAATCAGGTGACCTAGTTTATGTTTAATCACGCACGAGCAGGTGAGTGACCCCTCGAGAGGTCATGACCCCCAGCAGTACACGCTCGTCCACCCACCAATTGGCGTGACTTTCCCATAAATCGTTAATTCTAATTGGTGGAAACTGGCGTGTTGGTCGCAGGTGAGGGAGGCAACGATGAGTCAGAGGTGTACCTGTCGTGTTTACCTACACCTGTGGAGAAAGTGAGTGAGAGAGAGAGATAGCTTTAATTTATTTCTTTTCTTCTTCTTCTTCTTCTTCTTCTTATTCTCCTTCTCCTCCTTCTTTTTCTTCTTCTTCTTCTTCTTCTCCTTCTTCTTCTTATTCTCCTTCTCCTTCTTTTTCTTCTTCTTCTTCTTCTTCTTCTTCTCCTTCTTCTCCTCCTTCTTCTTCTTCTTCTTCTTATTCTCCTTCTTCTTCTCCTCCTCCTCCTTCTTCTCCTCCTCCTCCTTCTCCTCCTCCTCCTCCTCCTCCTTCTTCTTCTTCTTCTTTGGAATAAACTAAAATAATGAAAACAAGACAAAATTAACTATGGCGCACTTAACGAGGGTAAATTGCCTCGTTAAGTAGGTGATTAATTACTTTTCAGCACTTAATTACCATACTGACTTTATAAGCTACTTAGAAAGGTTATTGCACCATGTAATTACTTTCGATCACTTAATGACGAGAGAGAGAGAGAGTGAGAGAGAGAGAGAGAGAGAGAGAGAGAGAGAGAGAGAGAGAGAGAGAGAGAAAATAAAGCTAGCTCAATATAGAACAACGCTAATCACCCTAATAATCTCGCGTCTACATCATCATTAAGAAAGTCTACGTCATCAAGGGAGTAACTCAATTAAGACGGTCTGTGGAGGCATTGGCACTGGCACTCGGCACCTGCTAATTACAGCTGCCAGTCCAAGTTTATATGTGCCTATGTGGGTGCTTCAGTAGTGCCAAGCTTCAATAGTGCCAAGCTTCAGTAGTGTCAAGCTTCAGTAGTGCCCAAGCTTCAGTAGTACCAAGCTTCAGTAGAGCCAAGCTTCAGTAGTGGCAAGCTTCAGTAGTGCCCAAGCTTCACTCTTGACAAGCTTCAGTAGTGGCAAGCTTCAGTAGTGGCAAGCTTCAGTAGTGCCAAGCTTCAGTAGTGCCAAGCTTCAGTAGTGCCAAGCTTCAGTAGTGCCAAGCTTCAATAGTGCCAAGCTTCAGTAGTATCAAGCTTCAGTTGTGCCAAGCTTCAGTAGTGCCAAGCTTCAGTAGTGCCAAGCTTCAATAATGCCAAGCTTCAGTAGTGCCAAGCTTCAATAGTGCCAAGCTTCAATAGTGCCAAGCTTCAGTAGTATCAAGCTTCAGTAGTATCAAACTTCAGTAGTGTCAAGCTTCAGTAGTGCCAAGCTTCAGTAGCATCAAGCTTCAGTAGTATCAAACTTCAGTAGTGCCAAGCTTCAGTAGTGCCAAGCTTCAGTAGTGCCAAGCTTCAATAGTGCCAAGCTTAAGTAGTATCAAGCTTCAGTAGTGTCAAGCTTCAGTAGAGCCAAGCTTCAATAGTGGCAAGCTTCAGTAGTGGCAAGCTTCAGTAGTGCCCAAGCTTCAGTAGTGCCCAAGCTTCAGTAGTGCCAAGCTTCAGTCGTGCCAAGCTAAAGTAGAGACAGATAAAGAAACAGACAGAGATAAAGAGAGAAAGAAACAGACAGAAATAAAGAGAGAAAGAAACAGACAGAGATAAAGAGAGAAAGAAACAGACAGAGATAAAGAGAGAAAGAAACAGACAGAAATAAAGAGAGAAAGAAACAGACAGAGATAAA
>CAUDMG010004121.1:945000-975000 GCA_958450375.1 Homarus gammarus
TGTCCGTAGCTGACAAGATTGTCGCCCAAGTCCTCCTGAACAGACTTCTTTCTGAGACAGAAAACTTCTTCCCAGAAGCTCAATGTGGCTTTAGACCATCACGTGGTACCACTGACATGATCTTTGCTGCCCGCCAGATACAGGAAAAGTGCAGAGAAGAGCGTCGTGACCTGTACATGGCTTTCATCGATCTAACCAAGGCCTTCAACTCGGTCAACAGAGAAGCCCTCTGGTGGACCCTCAGCCGTTTTGGCTGCCTACCAAAATTCATCACCATTGCGAGGCAAATCCACAATGGCATGAACGGCAGAGCCCTGCACAATGGCACCCTGTCTGAGTTCTTGCCCATCCAAACGGGGGTTAAACAAGGGTGTGTACTGGCGCCAACTCTCTTTTCCATTTTCTTAACTGCCTTCCTTATTCGTGCCAGTGCCAATTTAGCCGGCGGGGTGGACATCCAGTACCGGATGAAGGTCTTTTCAACATAAGATGACCCCAGGCAGGAACAAAGGTGTCGGCAGCTTCCATTACTGAACTTCAGTATGCAGACAACCTCACCCTTGTCGCTCACACTGAACACGACCTACAGGAGATCCCGAACACCTATATAGATGCATATACACACTTCGGCCTCGAGGTGAATGTACGTATGACTCAGATTCTCTTTCAGCCTGCCCCTGGTTCAGACACACCTCCACCATCCATCCAGCTTAACGGTACTACCCTCTCTAATGTTACCCACTTTCGGTATCTCGGCTCCCACCTGTCCACCACCGAGGACATCGAAGAAGAGATTCAACATCTGATCAGATGTTCATCTTAAGCCTTTGGCAGACTCCGTACACCATGTCTCCAGCTGTAGGGAGCTGATATTATCTACAAAGCTATAACGTATATCGAGCAGTGGTCCTCCCCACCCTGCTATATGGCAGCGAGACATGGGTCACATTCAGGAGGCACCTCAAGGCACTTGAAAACTTTCAACAACGTGGTCTACGTTCATCCTCCGAGTTCGCCGGGAAGACAAGAGAACAAATGCCAGTATTCTCGCTGACACCAACTGTAGGAGCATCGAGGCTACCATTATCCATGAACAACTACGCTGGACTGGCCATGTTACCCACATGGACGACAGTAGACTGCCAAAGCAGTTACTTTACAGTCACCTAACGAATAGTAAACGTAACGCCGGCGGCCTCTTTAGTCACCTCAGAAACTCACCAACGAAGGTGACATCCTTAATAACTCATATCATTGTATCATAGCTGGATGATCGTCATACTCGATTCCGTGTGACAGAAAAGTAGTAGTAGTAGTAGTAGTAGTAGTAGTAGTAGTAGTAGTAGTAGTAGTAGTAGTAGTAGCAGCAGTGTGTGTGTGTGTGTTTCTCTGTCTCTGTCTGTGTCTCTCTCTCCACCCAAGTCTTTCTCCGTGTCATATCTCTCTGTCTTTCTGTTAAGTCTCTCACTCCAGAACACTTGCGTCTGTGAGATAAACTTTTATTATTGAGGGGTTAATCTGTGTTTTATACAACCCTGAAAAAAAGATGTATTTCACATTTAAGGGTTTACAGTTGTTTACGAAATGATACTGTAAATAAGTGTAAATATTCGTGTAAATGACAATATTGTAAATTGCGTTCGTAAGTAGTGAAAAAAACTGTTTACATTTCTTACCTGTAAATTCTATTCATAGTTAAAGAAATAATGATAAAAATCCTACCTTGTAAACAAATACACAACTGTAAATGAACTTTGTAAATAACTGCTGTAAAAAAATGCATCGACATATCAATTATCTGTAAATTATGACATCAAATAGAATTAAAACTTAAGACTATTTAAGAACTTGGAACTTACCTTTAATTTAGCTCAGGTAAGATCAGGAACTCTACCTTCTTCAATCTTCTAAGTTCAACAAATACGACTCAAGTTTTAAAAGTTCAAACTCAGATAAATCTGTTTATTCTCCGGGATTAAAGTTCTCTTCATTGACATTGTTTAGATTTTATTTTCTGTTATGTTTATCAAGTTCTTTTTTTTTTAATGTTTTTTTAATGTCACACTAAGTTCAGTTTTATGCCTGTGGGGTTTAATACCAGTCAAAAGTTCTTTTTTTTTCGACACTAATAAGTTCCACACCATCCAGTTAGTTCAGAAGTTCAACAACCAGTCAGTTCAAAATTTCAATTATCAAGAAGTTCAAAAGTTCATTGATAATAATATATCTATTTTTTCTATATTCTGGTTCAATAAATATAAGTTCAAATACACAGATAGTTTCTATAAATCTCATCTCAAGTTCATCACACACATAACAGTTCAAAAGTTCAAACACCAAGACATCTATCAATTAAGTTCCACATTAAAGTTGTTTTTTTTCAACACTGACGATAAAATTTCACTCATTCCTAAAGTATAAATTCTCAAAACTTTCTCAATTTTTCAGCTGTCATCTCAATCACATCAGCATAAAGGTCTCAAGTCTTCTTCATTCATATAATACGCATATATAACCTCTTCCTCACATATAGAAATACATATACACACATATATACACAACTTGTAATGTATATACTGTTTATATAGATAATTTATATATTACCATAGTGAGTAATATATTTCTCAGTGTTCGTCGTTTACACTACAAATGTCAACACAAACATTCCATCACCCGAAAGTTAATTCCGGTTTACAGTGTAGAGATATTTATAACATAACACTGATATAAATACTCGATGCTACGTAACTCGGGTAAAAAATTGACTTGTATATTCGGATAGTTGTTGTTCTATGTTGTTCGGGTAAGAAATTATCGAAAATATCTTGATTTTTTTTTTGGGATAATGTCCCCTAATAACCCGTTTTTAGCGAAATTAATTCTTAAAGCGCAATAGTCGCTTCTATATATAAACAAACTCGTGTGTGTGTGTGTGTGTGTGTGTGTGTGTCTGTTTTCTGCGTGTGCGTGTGTGTGTGTGTGTTACTGTGTGTGTGTGTCTGTTTTCTGCGTGTGCGTGTGTGCGTGTGTGTGTGTGTTACTGTGTGTGTGTGTGTGCTTGGAAACCGTAAATATAATTACTAAAACAAAAACATTATGAGTATCCATAGTAATCAATGTTCTATTTTCACAACTATTTTATACGTGTATTATTTTGTCAACATAAATTAATCTGGTTAGGTTAGGTAATGGTTCAGTTAGGATAGGTTAGCTTAGGTTAGGTTAGGTTAGGTTAGGTTAGGTTAGGTTAGGGTAGGTTAGGTTAGGTTAGGGTAAGGTAGGTTAGGTTAGGTTAGGTTAGGTTAGGTTAGGTTAGGTGAGACACACTCCACTCTAAAACAACAACAACAACATCCATCTATCACATCACAACAGTAGTACTAAACTGGCTTCCTTCACTTAACACTACCCAGGGATCGAAGCAGGTACCCTCAGGACGGGAAGCGAGAACTGTTCCCACTCAGCCATCGCAAACATCATCACCATAAACTTACACTGAGGGGTTCCTGTGCTCATTAACGTACAGATATTGGGCACAGGTAAGTCGTAATGTAGTAGTTAATGTAGAACTCATAAGATCAATTATATCAACAGAAATCATAGTGTGTGTGTGTGTGTGTGTGTGTGTGTGTGTGTGTGTGTGTATGTGTGTGTGTGTGTGTTAATGATGGTATGTGAACAAGTTTGTGTGTATATTAATAGTCATATGTGCACCTGTGAAATTATGTGTGTATGTAGGTGTGTGTGTGTATAATAATAACGGTATGTGCACTGGTGATGTTATGTATGTATGTATGTATGTATGTATGTGTGTATGTGTGTATTAAAATAACGTCAAGTACTTAAGCATTGCTAGTCTTGTGCACTGTAGCAACATGTGCACCAACAACATAACTTCTGTGGACACTATAACCACACGTGCACCTGTAACACCTCTATTGTGCACAGTAACCTCCACATGTGCACCAAAACATCACGCATGTGCACACAATACCCACACGCGCACCTATAACACCACTCTAGTGCACAGTAACTATCACATGTACACCAAAAAAATCACTCATGTGCACACATTAACCAACGTGCACCAAAAACAACACTCATGTGCACACAGTACCCACACGCGCACCTATAACACCACTCTAGTGCACAATAACTACCACATGTGCACCATCAAAGCCACTCTTGTGCACCGGGGAACCAAGGACGTGTGCACCCTCCCCGTGCATACAACGCAGTCCGCCGGCCTAAATTTTGGACCCATTGCATAACACCGCTTCCCTCCTCTGCAAGGTGCCAAATGCATGACCATTGCATCCTTGCCTGGCGAGTGACATAACCAGAGTGACTTCCTCCTCTTCCTCTTACATTTCCTCTTTTTCTTCTTATTTTTTCTTCTCTTTCTTTTCCTCCTTCTCCTCTTCCTTTCCCCTGTCTTCCTCTTCCTCTCCCTACCCCTTCCCCTTCCTCTTCCTCTCCCTACCCCTTCCTCCTCCTCTCCCTACCCCCTCCCCTTCCTCTTCCTCCTCCTCCTCTAAATAGTACCACCTGTACATTGAAACCTCACCAGCTGTACATTAAGACCTCACCAGCTGTACATTAAGACCTCACCAGCTGTACATTAAGACCTCACCAGCTGTACATTAAGACCTCACCAGCTGTACATTAAGACCTCACCAGCTGTACATTAAGACCTCACCAGCTGTACATTAAGACCTCACCAGCTGTACATTAAGACCTCACCAGCTGTACATTAAAACCTCACCAGCTGTACATTAAGACCTCACCAGCTGTACATTAAGACCTCACCAGCTGTACATTAAGACCTCACCAGCTGTACATTAAGACCTCACCAGCTGTACATTAAGCTTCACCAGCTGTACATTAAGACCTCACCAGCTGTACATTAAGACCTCACCAGCTGTACATTAAGGCCTCACCAGCTGTACATTAAGACCTCACCAGCTGTACATTAAGACCTCACCAGCTGTACATTAAGACCTCACCAGCTGTACATTAAGACCTCACCAGCTGTACATTAAGACCTCACCAGCTGTACATTAAGACCTCACCAGCTGTACATTAAGACCTCACCAGCTGTACATTAAGACCTCACCACCTGTACATGAAGACCTCACCAGCTGTACATTAAGACCTCACCAGCTGTACATTAAGACCTCACCAGCTGTACATTAAGACCTCACCAGCTGTACATTAAGCTTCACCAGCTGTACATTAAGACCTCACCAGCTGTACATTAAGACCTCACCAGCTGTACATTAAGACCTCACCAGCTGTACATTAAGACCTCACCAGCTGTACATTAAGACCTCACCAGCTGTACATTAAGCTTCACCAGCTGTACATTAAGACCTCACCAGCTGTACATTAAGACCTCACCAGCTGTACATTAAGCTTCACCAGCTGTACATTAAGACCTCACCAGCTGTACATTAAGACCTCACCAGCTGTACATTAAGACCTCACCAGCTGTGCATTAAGCTTCACCAGCTGTACACCCACACACTCCTTCACCTGGGTAAATGCACACCTAAGTACCTTGGTTACGTAATCACACGAGTATCGACCTAGTGAGAGGGGGTAGAGAGCGAGTGAGAGTGAATGAGAGAGAGAGAGAGACTGAGGGAGGGGAGAGGGGGGATAGAAGGAGGGAGATAGAGTAGGAGAGACAGGAAGGTTGTGAGAGGAAGAGATCGAGAGAGAGAAAGGAAGTGAGAGAGAGAGAGAGAGAGAGAGAGAGAGAGAGAGAGAGAGAGAGAGAGGGGGAGAGAGAGAGAGAGAGAGAGAGAGAGAGAGAGAGAAAGAGAGAGAGAGAGAGATAGGAGAGAGAGAGAGAGAGAAAGAAGTGAGAGAGAGAGAGAGAGAGAGAGAGAGAGAGAGAGAGAGAGAGAGAGAGAGAGAGGGGGGGGATAGGAGGAAGAGACGAGAGAGAGAAAGGAAGTGAGAGGGGAGAGAGAGAGAGAGAGAGAGAGAGAGAGAGAGAGAGAGAGAGAGAGAGGGAGAGAAAGGAAGTGAGAGAGAGAGAGAGAGAGAGAGAGGAAGGGGGTAGGGTAGAGAGCGACCAAGAGTTATAAATAGAAAGACAGAGAGAGAGAGAGAGAGAGAGAGAGAGAGAGAGAGAGAGAGAGAGAGAGAGAGAGAGAGAGAGAGGGTCACAGGTGGTGGGGGGGGGGGGGCTGGAGGGGGAGGATGTCCTATGTACTGCAACAAGCAATTCTGGGTACAGTACTAGACGTTGGGGGAACTATGGCTTTATTATCCCAAGTTTACAATAATGATTTCAATTCATTACTAAGTTATCAAATAGCTTCCAAAAAATTTTCTCTTCATTAATTTGTGTTCATAAAAAAAATTGAACATTATTACACAGGGTTTAAATAATGTAATACGTGTTCAGATTACCATTCATACATAGACAGTATTCATAGTATCCATAAGGGGTTCAATTAATACATACCTGTATATCTGAGAGGTTCAATAAGGTTCAAATCTGTAGGAAAATAAACTCATGTATCCTTTCCCGGTTCAATATACCGGGAGGTTCACTGATTCATTTTACACTGTTTATTATATGACTTTATTTTATTTTACCGGGAATCTAACCATTGCATAATATTACATCTGGGTGTATTACCGGGAATATCAACTTCCACACGGACATCCACATACCGGGTGTATTCTCAAGTAAGGACTTTAAATAACCCGGTACCAATATCTACGAACTGTACGTTAAGTCACCGGTAACATCAATCACGTACAGGGAACCAAATCAACGTACCGGGTGTATTCTCAATCACGGACGTTAAATCACACCAGTAATAATATTGAACCGGGTTACTGGGGTGGTTGTTGGGGATAAGGGAGGAGGATGTCGAACTGGGAAGAGGAATGGGGGAGAGAGGGAGAGAGGGAGAGAGAGAAAGTGGTATCCAGTCTTAGTAAATAAATATATACGGATAACAATTCAACAAGTACCGGTTAAAAATCGTCCATTAACCGGTATAAATTGTCCATTAACCGGTATAAACCGTCTTAGTACCCGGTAACAGTTCGTCCAAGTAACCGGGAGAGAGGCGGCCGTTCCCAGTGACTGTGTAGCGAATGTTGGTCAGGAAAGAGTCCCCCTATGATGACTTGCCTCCACGAAGCCTGGGGCCACACTGACTGTGACTGGCTGGCTGTGGCACTCCTCCCTCCCTCCCGAGCTCACTCTCACTTTCCTCTCCCACCCCCCCCTCCCCCACTCCAACCCCCCACCCCCCTCCCTTTACACCTACCAACCTACCTCCTTAGTCGCACCTAGAACGGCAACCGCCTAGGGACTGAACGGCGGCCGTACGACGAAGGTGAATGGCATACGGACAGACGTACAGACACAAACACCCTTAACAGATTCACACTGATAGACATACAAACAGACAGACAGACACAGACACAACCTCGACAGGGTCCAGGTTGAGCTCCGGGACACAAAAGTTTGGGTATAAATTCGTCCAATTATTTTCAGGCATCGAGAATAACAAAAACAGATAAATACCAATAACTACAGTAAGTAATAATAATAATAAGACGAACAACAACATCAAACACGGTAAGACATTCGTTGGTCCTAATAATATTGACATACAAGTTATAACAAGACAGACAGACACACACACACACACGGTTCCTTCCGCCATTAACTTCCGGTTATTCCAGGAAGTTGGTCACCTACCTCCCTCCCACCCCCACCCCCTCAAGGCGACGTAGCACGCAATGGTGGATGAGTCAGTGGTGAGTCACGCAAAAGAGGAGGAGGTGGTAGTAGTAGTAGTAGTAGTAGTAGTAGTAGTAGTAGTAGTAGTAAAAAAAAAAAATATTATTATTATTATTATTAGTAGTAGTAGTAGTAGTAGTAGTAGTAGTAGTAAAAAAAAAATATTATTATTATTATTATTATTATTATTATTATTATTATTAGTAGTAGTAGTAGTAGTAGTAGTAGTAGTAGTAGTAGTAGTAGTAGTAGTAGTATTACATTTTCACCCCCCAGGCCCCGATATGGGTCAGTGATCTGTGCCCGGCTTGGCTAATCCCCGGAAAAAAAAATCAATGTCAAGGAGACCGGACAACTTGATAACTGCACTGGCTAACCATTACCCCCCCCCCCCCCCCAAAAGCACAATCCGCAAATGATTAACATCCAGGTTCCTAATTACTGCTGGGTAGACAGGCAAATGGCGTAAAGAAACTGATACACACACACACACACACACACACACACACACACACACACACTCTCCTCACCCACACAGCCAAAAGAGCTGTCTGTCTGTTAAGGCTGTCTGTCTGTCTGTTAAGGCTGTCTGTCTGTTAAGGCTGGCTGTCTGTTAAGGCTGTCTGTCTGCTAAGGCTGTCTGTCTGTTAAGGCTGTCTGTCTAGGCTGTCTGTCTGTTAAGGCTGTCTGTCTGTTAAGGCTGTCTGTCTGTTAAGGCTGTCTGTCTGTTAAGGTTGTCTGTCTGTTAAGGCTGTCTGTCTGTTAAGGCTGTCTGTCTGTTAAGGCTGTCTGTTAAGGCTGTCTGTCTAGGCTGTCTGTCTGTTAAGGCTGTCTGTCTGTTAAGGCTGGCTGTCTGTCTGTTAAGGCTGGCTGTCTGTCTGTTAAGGCTGTCTGTCTGTTAAGGCTGTCTGTCTGTTAAGGCTCTCTGTCTGTTAAGGCTGTCTGTCTGTTAAGGCTCTCTGTCTGTTAAGGCTGGCTGTCTGTTAAGACTGTCTGTCTGTTAAGGCTGGCTGTCTGTTAAGGCTGTCTGTCTGTTAAGGCTGCCTGTCTGTTAAGGCTGTCTGTCTGTTAAGGCTCTCTGTCTGTTAAGGCTGTCTGTCTGTTAAGGCTCTCTGTCTGTTAAGGCTGGCTGTCTGTTAAGGCTGGCTGTCTGTTAAGGCTGTCTGTGTTAAGGCTGTCTGTCTGTTAAGGCTGGCTGTCTGTTAAGGCTGTCTGTCTGTTAAGGCTGGCTGTCTGTTAAGGCTGGCTGTCTGTCTGTTAAGGCTGTCTGTCTGTTAAGGCTGTGTACGTTTCTCAACCTAAGACAAATGGTTTGGGGTGAGCGGGAAAAAAAGAAAAGTTAACTATCGAATTCTCACATTTTTTTTCAGGTTAATATGTCAATCAGTTTCAGTAACCTAACCTAACCTAACCTAACCTAACCTTTATTACCGGCCACCATAAATTAATTGTGACTTTTTTTTCCTGTGACTTTTTTTCCTAGCCAAAATTGTGACTTTTTTCTGTCACATTTTTTTCCTGTGACTTTATTACCGGCCACCGTTACCTCACCTCACAGTAGAGTCTCAAAGTGTGTATTCAGAGTACCGGCTTGTACTAGGTTGACCCTCTGAGCCACCCCTGTGTATGGTATTCTCTCAAGGACTATAACTTTGGTTTATTTTCTATTTGGGGCAATTATTGTTATTTTGTTTTTGTCAGACGTGATAAGTAAAATGTCTCGCGGTCTTTTGGATAACATGACATTAACTGACATTACAGAATTAAGGAGATACAAAAGAAATATGAACTCTCTTCAAACAAGTTATCGGCTAGCCTAGTATAGTACGAAGAAAAGACATGATATAATATTTCTTAATTTTATATAGCAAGCACTAGAACGCCTTAACATTGATAATACAATACATACCTGCAACTGATTTTGCCGTTGAAAGATGCAGGGTCGGTACAGCCATGGATACAGTTAACTACTTTTTCTTGGTGGCATTTTTAACTGCACTTTCTTTACTCTGCAGTCAAGTAATCAACTTTGTAGTGGAGAGAGCACACACGGGCAAATTTCATTCTTTATTCCAATTATCACAAGTATTCTTATCTCTGGGAAGTCTGCAATACTTGATGTGCTATCTGCTTGGGATTTAAGCATTGCTGGTGCACCCGTAGATTACATAAATAACCGTAATTGTTCATACACTGATGTCTATATCGTCAAAATAAATCTTTTCTTTGTGAATCGAGTCTAACCGCTTAGTGTCTCTCCCTAGATTCACTGATTTCGCGTGACAAACAAGGCTACCTACTCAACGTGCCTCTTATTTATCATATAACTTCATTATCATATTTTCTGTCATCATTTAGACACTTACAGTATCTATTTAATTATCCATTTTGATTTTGCAACTGGTAGAGCTTATTGCAGGAAGAGGCTGCCCAAATATATTATGACATAACAAGAATCTCGCTAGCTAGTTCTTGGGCCTCATAAACTCGCCTTGGTGTTCCCGCGCGTCCTCTTAAGTCTGTCCGCTCGTAGTTTTTCATTATAGTATTGTCGAATTTCACCGCAATTTTGGACCCAAGAGGATATTTAATGACAGTGCTTGTGGAGGTGAGAGTTACAAATAAAAAAAAATACATATTGTTAGAAATTTTGATGAAAAGTTCAAGATATTGGACTTACACATGAACGAGTCATCTGTGCATTCCACCAAACGTCATGGAGGTGAGGTACACTAATCTCTTTGGAGTTTTCCTTTATAAAATTTGTATTAATAATATTTCTGTACATTTATTAATTATTTAAGTTGTTTCTATACTTTACACGGTACATAAAGAAATGAGAGACTTTGATCGTATAATTAAAGATGAGGGTATAATAACAGAAATATTAATGGGCAAAGTTGAAGCTAAGAAGGGCAAGAGCTGGGTACTGTATTATTATTATTATTATTATTATTATTATTATTATTATTATTATTATTATTATTATTATTGTTGTTATTATTATTATTATTATTATTATTATTATTATTATTATTATTATTATTACTATTATTATTATTATTATTATTATTGTTGTTGTTGTTATTATTATTATTATTATTATTATTATTATTATTATTATTATTATTATTATTGTTGTTGTTGTTGTTGTTATTATTATTATTATTATTATTATTATTATTATATTATTATTATTATTACTATTATTATATTATTATTATTATATTATTATTATTATTATTATTATTATTATTATTATATTATTATTATTATTACTATTATTATTATTGTTATTATTATTATTATTATTATTATTTATTATTATTATTATTGTTGTTATTATTAATATTATTATTATTATTGTTATTATTATTATTATTATTATTATTATTATTATTATTATTATTATTATTATTATTGTTATTATTATTATTATTATTATTATTATTATTATTATTATTATTATTATTATTATTATTATTCCTTCGCGGACTCCATCCATCTTTTGAATTCGTCCACCTTTTAACTTCTTTCTTTGACTTCATCCACCCTCTGACTTCATCCACCCTTTGACTTCCTTCTTTGACTGCATCCACTTTTTGACTTACTTCTTTCACTTCATCCACTCTTTGACTTCCTTCTTTGACTTCATCCACCCTTTGACTTCCTTCTTTGACTTCATCCACCTTTTGTCCTGACTGACTTCACCGTCTACTCTCTGCTGGTCAATGATAAAGTATTGTATTGGTCTCTACTGTGTCTGGCGTTGACAGGTCCGCCAGAGTTGTCGAACCTGTCCGCCAGCAGGCGTGATTGGGTCTGAGAGAGAGTTGATTTATACAAGACTACACAACAATTCAATCTGTGTAGTGTGTGTGTGTGTGTGTGTGTGTGTGTGTGTGTGTGTGTGTGTGTGTGTGTGTGTGTGTGGTCAGGTGAGCCAGGTGTGTTGACGTGTAGTAGAGCCAACACCTGGTGCAGTAACTCCCTCACAGTTTGAATGTAGAGAAAAGTTCTTGTATGATGAGAGAGTTTGTCAGTGCTCAGGCCGGAATCAGAAATGCACAACCTGTATATGTGTGAGCAGTAACACACGATGTGTGGGTTGTGGGAAAGGGACCAGCTGTCAAAATCCATACGGCAGAGATCCATCACCTGATGACATGTCAGACGATAGAGGTGAACCACCCAGTCGGAAAACACTGTTCATGAGGTGAATGACACACAGTCAACAAATTGGAAAGGCTTGTCGGGGAACGATGTGGAGAAGTGGGTCAAACAAGCCTACTCAGAAGTGGTCAGGTGGTCGCCAGCTAACCTTTTTGAACCACCCAAGTGCGCGGCCACCAATGAAATGATCCGGGAGATGACTCGCCTCATAATCAATTACACTCACGACTCCTCCCTGGCCCCATTAGCTCTTCAAATACTGGCACTAATACCCCATCTATTCTTGTCAGAGGATACACTCAAGGCCTAAGTGCAAAGAAAATGTGGCAGCGAGTAATAGGAGATTGACAATGTGGCAGAATGGGGCCCTTGGTGATGTACGTGAGGCAAGAACACTGCAGGAGACGGAAAGAAAGACACCGATGACGTTGCAAGAAAGTTTGGTAACAAAATGCGTGTGGCAAAAGTGTCCTTGCCGGTAACATCTCTCACAGAGGAAGCCTCCAATAAACAGAGAGACATTACAACTGAAGGAACAACATCCCCCTGCAAGTGAAGAGGAAGGCAGCAGGTTCCAGGGTGACTATATCCCACCAAATGCTGTCCTGTTCGAAAATAATAACAAGAGGGATGGTGTGGAAAAAGGCACTGAAGACTCAGGGAGGGGCCAGCCCTTCAGGCCTAGATGCAAACGGTTGGAGAGTCATCCTCAGCACTAACAGTTTGCTGCCGCAGCGAGTGATATCTGCAATGCCACCGCCGCTCTTGCAAGAAAGCGAGCATCCTCGTGTTGCCAACACCTCTATTCTCTGACGGCCTGCCGCCTCATTCCCCAGGATAAAAATCCAGGATGTAGGCCTATAGGGGTGGGGGAAGTGCTGAGGCGGATCATTGGAAAATGCATAATGAAGGTGGTAAAGGATGATGTCAGGGCAGCAGCAGGGAACCTGCAAGTTTGTGCTGGCCACCAGGCTGGAGGGGAAGCTGCCATTCACGCCATGAGAACGATATTTGAGCAGCGTGATTGTGAGGCAGTACTCCTGGTTGACGCTTCCAACTCATTCAACATGATCAACCGGAAGGCTACACTGCACAACATCAAGATCAAGTGTCCAAGCTTTGCAATGTATGTTGAAAACACCTATAGGAGCCCATCAGACCTCTATATAGTAAACAACAAGGCCCTAAGAGGAAATACCACCATACAGTCAACTGAGGGAACAACGCAGGGGACCCTGTTGCCATGGCAAAATACGCAATAGGCCTATCCGTTCTCCAACACGCAATAAAATTTGAAACAACCGCGGTTAAGCAAGTGGCCTATGCTGACGACCTTACAGGAGCAGAAGTAGACATCAAAAAGTGGTGGAACCTGATAACATCATATGGTCCACAAATAGAGTACCACCCAAATACAAGCAAGTCCTTCCTCATTGTGAAGCTAGAACACTATGACCGGGCTATAGAGGTGTTCGGCAGAAGTGAGGTCAAAATAACAGAGGGTGGCCAAAGACATCTAGGTGCGGTAATTGGCACAAATGATCTCAAGACCGAGTACGTAACGAGAAAGGTGAATGAGTGGGTAAGTGAAATCCAAGCTCTGTCTGATATTGCTAACACAGAGCCACATGCGGCTTTTGCTGCATTCACCCATGGAGTCAAGCATCGCTGGAACTACCTGATGCGCACTAGCCCTGATATCGGACCCCTCCTCCACCCTCTGGAAGAAGCTATCAAGCTCACGTCAGACCTCACTGAGCACATAGTAGCTCAGATTACAACAAGTCAGGTGGATACCAACGAATTAGTCAAGATTCGACGGTCCATTACGACAGATCGGCAGCACACCCAAACTGATAAACTGCAACAACTGATGCTGCAAGTATCAGAGAACTTGAAAAAAAAAGGTAGATATAGCACAGGAGGCGGGCGCCTCGAACTGGCTAACAACGTTACCGATAAGGGCAAAAGGCTTCAGCCTTAACAAACAAGGTATGGGAGGCCAGTAGAAGGTTTGCCCTGCCAATGCGTGTGTGGCTCATCCTACGACATCGACCACACCATGGTGTGTAAGAAAGGGGGCCTCGTATGCATGAGGCATGACGAAGTAAGGGATCTGACAGCAAATATATTGAAGGAAATCTACCATGACGTAAGGGTAGAACCGACCCTCCTGCCAGTGGACGGTGAGAACCTTCGACACAGGACTTCAAACACATCCAACGAAGCCCGTGTGGACGTCAGTGCTCGAGGATTCTGGACGCGGGGACAGCGGACCTTCTTTGGCATAAGGATTTTCGACATGGCCGCATGTCACCGTAACTTAGCTCTCGATGCTGCACACAGGAGGAACGAGAATTACAAGATTAGGGCATATGGGGAGAGAATTCTGAACGTTGATCAAGGCAGCTTCACTCCTCTAGTGTTCACAACCTCTGGTGGGGTGGGCCCACGTGCAAGATGTTTCTACGCCAGACTCGCGGAGGTGATCTCCGAACAGAAGCAGCAGCCCAGAAGTTATGTTGCAGCCTGGAAGAGATGTCGATTGACCTTCTCTCTCCTTAGGTCTGCTTTGCTCTGCCTCAAGGGAACGAGAGCATTGGCCCCAAAGTCGACAACAGTTGCAGATATTGACTATGAGGCTACAGTCACTGAATAGATCTGCGGCTCAACTAATTCAACACAGACAGGATAGCTACTTATGTATTAGGATATTTAATATTAAGGTAATAAAATGGCGGCGAAGGTGTGGCTATTGGGGGAGACTGGAGGCCACGATTTTGTAGTAGTAGTTGTAGTAGTACTTTATTAACCACCTCACCGTCCCAGTCTACCACCACCACCACCACCACTACTACTACCACCACCACCACCACCACCACCACCACCACCACCGCCACCACCACCACCACTACTACTACCACCACCACCACCACCACCACTACTACTACTACCACCACCACCACCACCACCACCACCACCACCACCACTACTACTACCACCACCACCACCACCACCACCACCACTACCACCACCATCATCACCACCACCACCACCGCCACTACTACCACCACTACCATCACCACCACCGCCCTGTACCACCATCATCTCTACAACCACCACCACTACCATCATCACCACCACCACCACCACCATCACCACCATCATCTCTACCACCACCACCACCGCCAGTAGCACCATCATCTCTACCACCACCACCACCGCCAGTAGCACCATCATCACCACCACCACCACCGCCAATGCCACCACCACCACTACCACCACCACCATCGCGTTATACCCAACACAGATGCATCACACACACACACACACACTTGTAGATGAGTAACCATAATTTAAATGATAATGTCCTGTCTCATATTTCCCCGCGGAAGTGTGAGGAGCTGGGAGAGACTGAGAGCCCCGCTGTGAGAACTACTCAGAACTCACATCATCACTTAACGCTGGTAAACAAAACAGGTGGTGAGAAAGACGCTGATATTTAGCAAAAAATCGCTCGAAATAGCAACAGTTTGTTTACATTCTTGAGGGGATTATTTGCCACGTGATGAATAGTGTTATATATATATTTTCCTGGAGGATATAAAAGATAACTAGACTATACTTTTATGATAAGAATATTAAATAGAGATTCTGTTGATGGTATGATAAATAAAAATGTCATAACAGAAGAGGGGGGAAAGAATTAATGTAGGCCAAAATCTAGGTGGGAGGTGATTAGCGTACACAGCCAATTGAGGTCTCGGACAATACTGGAAAAAATATCGTTTGAGTTTATTAAGAGACTTTGTGAGATAAGAGACGGGGGAGAAAGAGACGGTATGATAGAGAGAGAAAAATATATTGAGAAAAAAGAGAGAGAGAGAGAGAGAGAGATAACTGACAGTAAAAGGGACTGACAGAGAAAGAACGACTTATTAATTATCTGTCAAACGTAAGGAAGTGACAGACACACAAACAGATAATTACGAAACCCAAACTAATAATAATAATAATAATAATAATAATAATAATAATAATATAACCACCACCACCAAACAAACACATTTCACCCCCCCCCCCCTCCCCAAGTAAACCAAATTCCCCCCTTAAATTATTCCCCATCCAATGACACATTATTATTCTTTTACTTATAAGATTTTCCAAATATTTCGAAAAAATTACTAAAATAGAAAGAAAAACTAAAACATTTGCCTCAGTGTTATAGAAGGTTCGGCTTTGTTAACAATTGTATGGTAAAACACCTTAACAAAAGCTAATCAACCTTCCTTCCTTCCTTCCTTCCATTAGAAATTTATTATAATTTATATAAATGTAGAATTTTTTTATTATTTATGTATATATTTATTTAGTTTATCAAGGAATCTGTATGTACATATTATAAAAAAGTATCTGGTTTAAGGGTCAATATTTTATTTATTTTACAATGTACAAATATTATTCACAAACTATGGTAATATGTAATTATCATAGTTATTTATTTATAGGTACTGTAAGGGGTGAAAGAAAACGAAGACAGGATTAAGGGGAAACTCAAATCACTTTCTTATCTGTGTAACGAGCAGAGGTGAGCTTTCTGGCCCTATCTGAGATGAATGTGGCAGGTGAGTGGCGAACCCTCTCAGCATTACTGCCTCTCTCTCTCTCTCTCTCTCTCTCTCATTCTGCTTTTATAAGAATTAAGTTGAGAGAAAACGAGAGAGAGAGAGAGAGAAGATAAAAAATAACAACAATAAAGAAGAACAACAACAACAAAAGAAGAATAAATTAAGATTACATTAAGAAACAAAAGTCTGAGACAGTAACTTAATTAACAGTAATCTACCTTCCTACCTGCAGTCTTAGGGTACGATTATATAATGAGCCGGGAGGTCAATTGGCGGGGTCACCACTAATGACCCCCGCCCCCTGCCCCCAACCACCCTCCCTCCCATTTTACCCACCACCAACCTCTGCTCCCCCCCCCCCCTCTCCCTACACACGCTCACCATCGTTGTGGGTTGGGTTAGGTTAGGTTAGGTTAGGTTATTGCTTCCCTCCGTTAAATAGAAACTTCATATATAACGGACCTTCAATATAATGGATATACGTCTCCATATAATCCGTTATAGGGAGGAAATTTTACACTTTATATAATATCTCTCTTATATAACGAAAAACCCACCTATCCACTTTCTCCGGTAAAACTTTCACCACCCCAAATAAAGAACTTTCTCTGCACTATCCGTGACCACTTTCTTTAATGCAATTTTCGTAAACGGAATATTAAATTTGGTTACATAACTTATAGACTGGGGTAGGTGACTGGTGACAAGGGGGAAAGACTTACAGCAGGAACCTTTAGGGGAATCTCAGTTAACTCTTTTCTTCAGGTGACGGGGGGAGGTGGGGGGGGGGGAAGTGATTAGTACACACACACACACACACACACTGTAGCGCTTCTGTAACCAATGTAAATGTACTTATTGACAACCTTACCGCTGAGCAAAGACACCCCAGGGTTAGGTTTAGGTTTTTACTTAAGGAATAATAAAGTGAAATATCTTAGATTATTATGATTTACTCTACAGTGAAACCTCTATTTAACGGACTGTGTGGAGAGGAAAATCCGTTATATCGAGAATACGTTAATTGTGAACTCTCTATTATATCACAGTTCCGTTTGTTGTGAAACCCCTCATTTAACGGATTTTATACAGAAAGTTCCGTTATATGGAGGGTTCACTTTACGGTATATCTTACATCATGTCTGCAATACTTTACATATATTATTATTGTCATTACCGACTCGATGATTGGTTCTTAGAGGCAACGTCATCATCAACGTCTTTGTATTGGTTCCCATATATGACGTCATTACCATCAATTCTGTGATTAGTTCCCCCAAAATAACGTCATTATCAGCAGCTCTGTGATTAGTTCCCATAGATGACGTCATTATCAGCAACTCGATGATTGGCTCCCCTATGTGACGTCAGAGACACAATCATTTAATTAGTCCTTAACAAAATACGGGAAACCCTGACATACTTGTTCACAGGACATAATTATCCCTTTGTTCATAATAATCGCCCTTGTGTGGCTGCCAAAAACAAACTCTACTTTAATCTTATAAAACAATTTATTATTTTTTTTTCATTTATCTTCTCTCGTGTTAAATGTTTTGTTGTGTTATGGACAGATGAGGCAGTGTGTGTGTGTGTGTATGTGTGAGAGAGAGCTGACTTACCTTACCCTAAGCTCCAGGTAGACACAACTAGTGAACCAGAGTCTACCTGTACATTACCTGTCATCACCACAATAACAGAAGGTCTTTTAAGGGAGTTATTTCTTCTTAACTCACTATTCCAATATTTCCTCAGTGACCTTTCCTGACCTGATGCCTCGCTGCTCTCCTGGTAACAGCTGTTGGAGTCATTGACCTAACCTGGCCTAGACATCACAAGGGGGAAGGGAGGTTGATGTTGTTTCCAGGGGCTTCTCATATGACCTGACGTGATCTCAGGGTTGAAAGAGTTTGACCTGATATGACCCCGGGGTTGAGAGTGACCTAATGTGACACGCTTCCCTCACTTGACCTCACATGACCCCAGCTGCCCTCACTTGACCCCGCCTCACCAGACCGGAGACTGGGAGGATTTGAATCAGATGCCACAATAAAATGTTACGATAAACTTGTTACATTTAAGCTGATGTTGCAAGTGTCTGGACCTGCCATTGTTGCATGAATATTGCATAGGGACACACTGTTGCTATCGTGCTGTCTTATCCTAGATGGCTTGAAGTTGTGTCTTTTGACCTAACCAAACCTAACCTAACCTAACCATTACCACACATAACCACTGCTACTATCACCACCTATATTATCATCATCACCACCACACACCACTACCACCACTACTACCACCACCACTACCACCACTACTACTACCACCACCACTACCACCACTACTACTACCACCACCACTACCACCACTACTACTACTACTACCACCACCACCACTACCACCACCATCATCACTATACACCACTACCATTATCAACCACTACTACCACCACCACCATCACTATACACTACTACCATTATCAACCAATACCACCACCACCACCACCACTACCACCACCATCATCACTATACACCACTACCATTATCAACCAATACCACCACCACCACTACCATCATCACTATACACCACTACCATTATCAACCACTACTGCTACCACCACCACCACACACCGCCACACCCGTCACGCCCTCCATCTAAAGAAACACCAGCTGTTCTCCCCGCCCACCGCCCAAACACCTGTAGAGTCAATTCAGGTATTTTTTACACCTCTCAAATTGAACCTTTCAGCTCCCAGTGTTTGAAGTAAGTCGGTGTAGAAGCTAGTGTGTCCTTAGTTGTTGTAGTTGTTGTTGGTGGTAGTAGTTGTTGTTGTTGTTGTTGTTGTTGGTGGTGGTGGTGGTGGTGGCTGTTGTTGTTGTTGGTGGTGGTTGTTGTTGTTGGTGGTGGTGATAACTGCCCCCCCTATCAAGTCCCCCCCCCCCTGACATCTCCTGCTCCTCCTGACAACAACTGCCTCCTGCCCCCACCGAGGTGACTACCCCCGGCCGGTCACTGTTGGCAGCCGGGTCACGTCTCCGGCTTATTAGGGAAGAAGGTAATCCCCTGATTTGGTCGTGTGGCCGGGGAAGGTCAGGCGAGGCCAGGTCAAGTGAGGTCAGGTCAGAGAGGGGTACACCAGGTGAGAAGCTAGGGTCAGGAAAACAGGTGAGGTAAGGTCAGGGGAACAGGTCAGATAAAGTCAGGGAAACAAGTAAGGTCAGGGAAACAGGTAAGGTCAGGGAAACAGGTCAGGGAGAAAAGGAGCCAGCCTTCAGCTCCTGCCTCGCAACTCAGCTGGAGGCGCCTCAGTGGTCAGCCTCACAACAACAGATAAAACTATTGACACCAAACCCGTAAGCATTGTTAAGCCCTGTTCCCATAATGCATCACATGACTCAACAGAAAACGGGAGGTCAATACATACTCACAGTCATCTGTAAGGATTGAATATCAGACCAGAGCTTACAGCCCAGAGTTACATCACACATAACAGCAAGTACAGTACAGACCGCGTGGTGCCCTGACACCACAGGTTGACACACCGCAGGTCAAGACCTGATCCCGGCCCAAGTACTTGCGTAACCACACGATAAAACCGTGTTAAGGAAACCACACCTTGGCAAGAACCACCCGGGCGGTAATAATTACAAAGCACTATTGTCCTGCGACATGACCTCACCTGGGCAAACACCTGTCCAGACCTGACCCAAGGGAGAGCAAGGACCCGCTAATCAGTCAGCACCCCTGTTACCCAACCCACTTAAGTAGGAGAGGTCACCCTCCGGCTCCCCCAATATATAGGGGCTGGAGCTCCTCCCACGAAGAGAGTCTGATAACCAAGGAGGGCCAGCAACCACGTCCCCTGTCCCGCTCATTAAAGAAGTCCGTCACTAAAGACAACGAGGTCTCCGCCGGGTCCATCGACAGAGTGCTGGCTGTGTAGGCGGTAGAAGTGCAGTGATCCCGAATCTCCCAACTATCGACTGAGTGAAGTGCCCATTCGACTTGTGAAGTTAAACGAACATATCATAGTCTATCATACCCTGTGTACGAATCTCCCCCATTAATTCCCCCTATGCAACTAGTAAAATAAAGCTGTAACCCGCAGTTGTGTTTTATATACTACACGTGTACTGAGCCTGGGTTAATATACGTGGTCACCCCTCACACCCTCGAGTCACGCTACCAAACTTCCTGTCTTTACATCCTCCTGCTATAAATATTCTACCTATATGATATCCTCTTGTGGTGAGTTTTGTCTCATTACACATCCGCAGAAAACGGAGGAGGGGGTGGTGACGAATAATAATAATAAAACGGGTCTGTTCGTTTGTTTGTCCGTTCGTCCCGATATTGTTAACATGATAACTTGAGCAATTACCATGACAACGACCTAACCTTACCTAACCTTACCTGTTTGAACGTCAGTCTTGCGTAAAATTGACCTAAGGTGTTTTACTTCCCCTTCCCCCCACCCTGGTCGTTAAGTTAGGTCGGGTTAGATTAAGTTAGGTTAGGTTAGTGCGTGAATCGTCAAGATATTGTGCTAGACGGATCACTAGACGGGTTTGGGTTTTATATCTAGAAGTGTAAGTAACAAGAGTGCAGAGGTCTTATTGCAACTATATCTTGCGTTAGTCAGGCCGCACCTCGATTATGCGGTTCAGTTCTGGTGCCCTTATTATAGAATGGATATAAATTCACTAGAGTCGGTGCAGCGAAGAATGACGAAAATGATTCCGGGACTTAGAAACCTTCCATATCAGGATAGGTTAAAGAAACTTAACTTGCATTCCCTAGAAAAACGAAGAGTGCGGGGAGATATGATAGAAGTATTTAAGTGGGTGAAAGGAATCAATAAAGGGGATATAGATAAAGTTCTTATAATATCCGAGCAGGATAGGACTCGGAGCAACGGATTTAAGTTGGATAAGTTTAGGTTTAGGAGGGAGATAGGAAGGAACTGGTTCACAAATAGGGTGGTAGACGAGTGGAACAAGCTTAGCAACTTTGTAGTAAGTGCTGGAACTCTGGAAAGTTTCAAAAGGAGGCTAGATAGATTCATGGATGATAGAGAGTGGTAGTAACTCTCGACAGGAGCTGCCATGCACAGGCCAACCGGCCTATTGCAGACTCCTTATTTTCTTATCTTCTTATGTCACTAGACGGGTCACTTACTTGGGGTCACTACACACAGCTATCTGGGCCGGACACACGCGTATTATAAGTGTACTTTACCAATTGCTTCCGAGTGGGTCAACACCTCTCTCTCTCTCTCTCTCTCTCTCTCTCTCTCTCTAACTGTCCTTTTCTCTGTCTGTCCGCCACATACACCCATCACCACTCGCTTCCCCTCACCTGGCCAGATCGCTTCAGTTACCATTCCCCCTTCCCCAGCACCACCCACCCCCCTTCCCTTTCCCTCTCTCCCCTCAGTTATTCCATTTCTTCTATGTCCTCTTTATTTCCTTTCTTTATCCTCTCATTCTTTTCTTCCTCCTCCATCTCTCACTCTGGCTTAGTTTCCAGTTAATTTATTGGTTTGGCAGTGTCTTGGTACCTAACCTGACCTGACCTAACCTAACCTAACCTCACCTAAGCCTTTTCTTACAGTTACCAATCATAGGTGTTGCTTTTTTTTAATAAGTTTTAATTCCAAACAAAAATAAATGCAGAAAAAAATAAAACTTTTTTTTTTTTTTTTTTTTAAGACTTAAGATCCGTCGTTCAGACTCTAAAGGGGGGAGTGAGCTGGCCAGGCGAGGTATGGGGGGGGGGGGGAAAGGGTCATGTGAGGTCATGTAGAGAGTCAGGTAGAGGTAACCAAGTGGGAATATATTAGGTCAAGTGGGTTTATATTTGGTCAGGTCAAGTCAAGTGGGTTTATGTTAGGTCAGGTCAGGTCAAGTGGGTTTATATTAGGTCAGGTCAAATGGTGTTTATATTTGGTCAGGTCAGGTCAAGTGGAAATAAGTTATGTTAGGTCAGGTCAGATCAAGTGAGTTTATATTAGGCCAGGTCAAGTGGGAATAAGTTATATTAGGTCAGGTCATGCCAGAGCAAGTGGGTGTATATTAGGTTAATGTCAGGTCATGTGAGTTTATTTATTAGGTTATTTCAGGTCAAGCGGGTTTATAATAAGTCATATCAGTTTCTTGGGTCATATTAGGTCAGGTGTGATATACTGGGTCATATCAGGTCACGTCATATATGCTACAGTTGCCTCACTAACACACTCTTAATGCTGGGTCAAGTTAGGTCACTGAAATGCGTCACGATTAAACCACTAACACTCACTCACAGGGTCAAAGGCGCCCCAGGATTGGTCATCAGGGAACCAATGAGCGACTTTGGTCAGGTAAAGTCAGGTCAGGTCGATATCATCTTAAATCATATCAATATCAAGAAAGGTGAGGTTAGTTCAGGTCATTATCAGGTCAGGTCAGTATCAGGTAATTTAAGGACAGGCGTCACTTCCAATATCATGCATGAATAATTGGCAGGGGAAGGTGTGGGGAAGGAGGGCATGAGTGTGGAGGGAAGGAAGGTGGAGGGAAGGAGTACGCTCATCAAGGAACCCAGCACGCACACACACACACACACACACACACACACACACACACACCTGGACAGTCGTGTTGTGTGGGGCTGTGTATATTGCTTGTGTTGTATACGGGGTCTGAGTATTGTGAGGTAATCTACTGTATATAGTTAGATATATATACTCTCTCTCTCTCTCTCTCTCTCTCTCTCTCTCTCTCTCTCTCTCTCTGGGTATGTCACATTAATAGGATAATGGTCGATTAGCGATAATAAATCTCATAACCTAACCTAACCTAACATGGTCTGAAAAATGGCAGATGACATTCATTGTGGACAAATGTTAAGTCCTCAGTATAGGAGATGTAAACAGGGAAACCAGATACCAGGTGAACAACGATGCCATTGAGAAATCCGACTGTGAGAGAGATTTAGGAGTAATGATAAGTAGGAACCTTAAGCCAAGTAAACAAGACTGGCGAGGTCATCCTAAAACTGTATCTTGCACTTGTGAGACCACACCTGGATTACGCTGTTCAATTCTGGTGACCGTATTACAGAATGGATATAGAATCCTTGGAAAGAATCCAGAGGAGAATGACAAGACTAATCCCGGGCATTAGGAACCTTGAGTATAGAGACAGGTTAAAGCATCTTAATTTGCACTCCCTCGAGAGACGTAGAGTGAGGGGCGACCTGATAGAGGTGTATAAATGAAAGTCAGGGCTAAACAAAGGGGACATTACAAAGGTACTCAAACTATCCAACCAGGAGCGAACTCGTAACAATGTTTTAAATTAGACAAATTTAGATTTAAACGAGAAATAGGTAAACACTGGTTTGAAAATAGAGTAGTGGATGAGTGGAACAAGTTACCAAATATCATCATTAACTCGAATACGCTGGATAGCTTCAAACATAGGTTGGATGCTTATATGAGCAATAGGGGTTGGGTGTAAACGGAACTGCCCATAGGCCCACTGCAGTTTCCTCCATTCTTATGTTTCTTGTGGTCTGAACATACATACATACATACATACAAACCTATATACGTTAATCTATACACACACACACACACACACACACACACACACACACCTACTGTATATACGTCAAAGGACAGGTAAAGTCACATATTTTCTCTATACCTTAGCACCTGAGTAATTACCATCATCTGTAATAACAGGTCTTGGTATATGGAAATTTTATAGTCGTGTGACCTCTCTCTCTCTCTCTCTCTCTCTCTCTCTCTCTCTCTCTCTCTCTCTCTCTCTCTCTCTCTCTCTCTCTCTTATCTTTCGTTGTCTCTTTCTCTCTCTGTCTCTCTCTCTCTCTTATCTTTCTCTTATCTTTCGTTGTTTCTCTTTATCTCTCTCTCTCTCTCACTCTCTCTTATCTTTCGTTGTCTCACTCTTCCTATCGCTCTCTCTCACTCTCTCCCTTCCTCTCCCCCCTCTCCCTCACTCTCTCGTCCACGTGTCTCCCTCCCACACAGGTGTGAGAAAGATTAATTACTGCTCCACACTTGTTCACAACACATGTGTAGTGAAAGTGTATGTGTCTGTGTGTGTCTAATGAGGTCAGTCTGAGTGTGTGTGTGTGTCTGTGTGTGTCTGTGTGTGCGTGTGTGTATGTGTGTGCGTGTGTGTAATAATAATAATAATAATTAACGGTTTATTGAAAGAGCTTGGCAGCCAGAAGGCTGAAAATATACAGTTACATATTTGGGGAATGGGTTACGAATTACAAATAATATACAAGTAACATAAGTGACACAAATAAGACATATAATAACTAGATGGGGAAAAGCTCAAACTACAGTTCATTTCAACATAGTGACAGTGCAAGGAGCAGTGTTTACTGGGAGTGAATACACTGGTTTATTACAAGTTATTGATAATTTTTACAATGGTTGGGACTGGGCTGTTCTTAGAGCGATCAGTTCGTGCACGTATGGGCTGGATGCGTTTGTGGTGTCGAACAGCAATTCTCGGGCGAGGGATCTCAGGTGGAAGTAGGAGCCGATGTCGAGGATGGTGCAGAAGCTTCTTACCAAATTTGCAGATGAGGTCGTGGTGATGGTCAGTGAGAGCCGAGAGGGTCAGTGTGTTGAGCGCTTCTTGATATGTGGAGTAGGAGGAGGAGAGAATAATCTTGCATGCCCTCTTTTGCACTTTTTCTAGGTGTTTACGTTGTGTGGCATTTAGGGAGGAAGACCAGGTGGGGGAGGCATAGGTGAGCTTGGGAAGTATGAATGTTGTGTAAACACTGAGGAGCTCGTGTGCAGGAACTCCGAGGGACTTGAGTCGGCGGAGGAGGTGGAGACGGAAACTGTGTGTGTGCGCGTGTGTGTGTGTGTGTGTGTGTGTCCTGTGCGTGTGTGTGTGTGTTTATGTGAACACTTGTTGCTGTGACGTGTATGTGTGCGTGTGTGTATAACTGTGTGTGTGTGTGTGTGTACGTAATCATGTGTGTAGATTACTTTCATTAGTATTCAGAATATCTCGCGTGAGTGACTTAACGTGTTTTATAAGTAACTTAGCCACTCTACTGATGAAACTCATCTACACTTCATCTACTTATTATCTACTTATAAGTATTTTCTTACTTACATAAAATATATTGGGTGTACGAATATATATTTGGTTTAATAATAATAATAATAACAATAATTCTTCACATCTTCTTTATTCCTCCCTTTCATCCAATTCCCTATCAATTTTCCCACATTTCTCTCTTATCTCCTTCTCCACCTCCACCTAGGGGGTCTCCTTCAAGGGTCAGCTAGGCCTATTGATCCCTTTCTTATAGGAATCCCTCTTACTACCTAGCCAGACCCTTTCAGAAGTCTTCCTCTCGTGCTCAAGTTATCAGTAAACTAAATATTGGAACCTGGATCAATATAAGCTGTTTTAAGTATAATTTAATTTGTGTATATTTGGTGTCTTTTAATTTTGTTGTAAATGTATAGGCTAGGTACAGGTATATACACAGGTACAGGTATATACACAGGTACAGGTATATACAGGTACAGGTATATACATAAGAACATAAGAAAATATGGAGTCTGCAATAAGCCGGTTGGCCTGTGCATGGCAGCTCCTGTCGAGAGTTACTACCACTCTCTATCATCCATGAATCTATCTAGCCTCCTTTTGAAACTTTCCGGCGTTCCAGCACTTACTACAAAGTTGCTAAGCTTGTTCCACTCGTCCACCACCCTATTTGTGAACCAGTTTCTTCCTATCTCCCTCCTAAACCTAAACTTATCCAACTTAAATCCGTTGCTACGAGTCCTATCCTGCTCGGATATTATAAGAACTTTATCTATATCACCTTTATTGATTCCTTTCACCCACTTAAATACTTCTATCATATCTCCCCGTGTGGGTTCGGTTATATGTTGACTAAAGAAACAGTTCTGGATTGTTTCAAGAAAATCCTCTGATTCTGAGTTACCCGTAAGGTCAGTCCAATCTATTTGGTTAAAGTTAAAGTCGCCTACTATACAGACTTTGCTATGTCTGGAAGGTGGCCGGTAATAAAGTCACAGGAAAAAAAGTCTCAGAAAAAAAAGTCACAATTTTGGCTAGGAAAAAAAGTCACAATTAATTTATGGTGGACGATAATAAAGGCTAGGTTAGGTTAGGTTAGGTTGACATATTAACCTTAAAAAATGTGAGAATTTGATAGTTAACTTTTCTTTTTTTCCTGTGATTTTTTCCCTGACTTTGTTCCTGTGACTTTTTTTCCTGTGACTTTTTTACCTGTGACTTTTTTACCTGGATTCGTCTGGAAGTCCTTCGCATTTCACCCCATTATAAGTTGCTCATTAATTCTATCAAGATTAGGAGGCCTATATATTATTCCTGTCATTAATTTATTTCCCGACCATCGATTAATTCTATCCAATTTTTTTTTCTGTATTCAGTTCAGTTTTAACTTCCTGCCTAATTTAGTTTTGTCATCATTCCTCGCATTATTTCCCTGTAACCTTATTTGTTTACCCCGCTCCCACTGCAGTCTGTATGTGTCTGTGTCTGTCTGTCTGTCTGTGTGTGTCTGTGTCTTTGTTACCTACGTTGTTAGTAATTAGTTAAAATACAGGTAATTTTTCTCTGTAATCACTTTTAGAACAGAGAGAGAGAGAGAGAGAGAGAGCCACGCGCCGCCCCTTACACAACTCCTAACCTCACTACTCCCTGACACCTACCTCCTGACGCTCCCCCCTCCTGACACAGCTGCTGACAGGGAGAGGATGTCAGTGTCATAACTTTTCTAATGACCGTACTTTCTCTCCCTTTCTCCCTATCTTTTTTACACTCCCCCCTTCCCTCCCTTCTTCGACCCTCTTTCTCTCTCCCTTTCTCTCTCTACCTATCGTCACCCTCCTCCCTCCTTCCCTCTTACTCTCTCTCTCTCTCCCTCCTTCTCTCCTTCCCTTCCTCCCTCCTTCTCTCCTTCCCTCCCTCCCTCCTTCTCTCCTTCTCCACGCCTTCCTTTTTTTCCCTCCATCCCTCCCTCCCTCCTACCACCCCCCCCCCCCACTGCGTCATCAACACACGCGTCAGCTCCCATTAAAGATGTCAGCCTGTGAGGACATGTACCTGGTGACCTGGGCTACTGGTGGACCTAGTGACCTGAGCTACTGGTGGACCTGGTGACCTGGGCTACTGGTGGACCTGGTGACCTGGGCTACTGGTGGACCTAGTGACCTGGGCTACTGGTGGACCTAGTGACCTGAGCTACTGGTGGACCTGGTGACCTGGGCTACTGGTGTACCTGGTGACCTGGGCTACTGGTGGACCTGGTGACCTGGGCTACTGGTGGACCTAGTGACCTGAGCTACTGGTGGACCTAGTGACCTGGGCTACTGGTGGACCTGGGCTACTGGTGTACCTGGTGACCTGGGCTACTGGTGGACCTGGTGACCTGGGCTACTGGTGGACCTGTTGACCTGGGCTACTGGTGGACCTAGTGACCTGGGCTACTGGTGGACCTGGTGACCTGGGCTACTGGTGGACCTGTTGACCTGAGCTACTGGTGGACCTAGTGACCTGGGCTACTGGTGTACCTGGTGACCTGGGCTACTGGTGGACCTGGTGACCTGGGCTACTGGTGGACCTAGTGACCTGAGCTACTGGTGGACCTAGTGACCTGGGCTACTGGTGGACCTGGTGACCTGGGCTACTGGTGTACCTGGTGACCTGGGCTACTGGTGGACCTGGTGACCTGGGCTACTGGTGTACCTGGTGACCTGAGCTACTGGTGGACCTAGTGACCTGGGCTACTGGTGGACCTGTTGACCTGAGCTACTGGTGGACCTAGTGACCTGAGCTACTGGTGGACCTAGTGACCTGGGCTACTGGTGGACCTGGTGACCTGAGCTACTGGTGGACCTAGTGACCTGGGCTACTGGTGGACCTGTTGACCTGGGCTACTGGTGGACCTGTTGACCTGGGCTACTGGTGGACACAGTGACCTGGGTTACTGGTGGACCTGTTGACCTGAGCTACTGGTGGACCTGGTAACCTGGGCTACTGGTGGACCTGGTGACCTGGGCTACTGGTGGACCTGGTGACCTGGGCTACTGGTGGACCTGTTGACCTGAGCTACTGGTGGACCTAGTGAGCTGAGCTACTGGTGGACCTAGTGACCTGGGCTACTGGTGGACCTGTTGACCTGGGCTACTAGTGGACCTGTTGACCTGTGCTATTGGTGGACACAGTGACCTGGGCTACTGGTGGACCTGTTGACCTGGGCTACTGGTGGACCTGGTGACCTGGGCTACTGGTGGACCTGTTGACCTGGGCAGAAAATGGACTAGGTAATCCACACACACACACACACACACACACACACACACACACACACACACACACACACCCTCTCTACACCCTCACTGAATATATATTGCCACTCCGTAGTGCTGTCACTATTAGTTAATGAACAGAAGCTGAGTAACATGTCTGGCCTGAGATGTTCTACCCCTCAAGTCGGGTCTAATCCCCTTAAATCGGGTTTAATCCCCTTAAATCGGGTTTAATCTCCTTAAGTCGGGTCTAATAACCTTAAGTCGGGTCTAATCACATTAAGTCGGGTCTAATCACCTTAAGTCGGGGTCCAATCACCTTAAATCGGGTCTAATCCCTTTAATTCGGGTCTAATCCCCTTAAGTCGGGTCTAATCACCTTAAATCGGGTCTACTCACGTTAAGTCGGGTCTAATCACCTTAAGTCGGGTCTACTCACCTTAAATCGGGTCTAATCACCTTAAATCGGGTCTAATCACCTTAAATTGGGTCTAAACCTCTTAAATCGGTTCTAATCACCTTAAATCGGGTTTAATCATCTTAAGTCGGGTCTAATCACATTAAATCGGGTTTGGTCATCTTTAAGTCGGTTTTGATTCGCTTAAGACGGATTAATTCATTGTGGGTAGGATTATCTGATCTAAAACCGGATTTACTCGGATTTATTCCTTTTTTGTTAGATTACATTCTCTTGAGATATTTAATGAATGTGTTTTGGGATATTTTCACACACACACACACACACACACACACACACACACACCTGACCTCCTTACTCACCTGACCTCCTTACTCACCTGACCTCCTTACTCACCTGACCTCCTTACTCACCTGACCTCCTTACTCACCTGACCTCCTTACTCACCTGACCTCTTTACTCACCTGACCTCCTTACTCACCTGACCTCCTCACTCACCTGACCTCCTTACTCACCTGACCTCCTTACTCACCTGACCTCCTTACTCACCTGACCTTCTCTGTCTCTTCCTTCTCTGTCTCTCCCTTCTCTGTCTCTCCCTTCTCTGTCTCTTCCTTCTCTGTCTCTCCCTTCTCTGTCTCTTCCTTCTCTG
>CAUDMG010004121.1:980000-1000000 GCA_958450375.1 Homarus gammarus
AATGCTATAGCACAAAATTCTGACCTGATTGAGCAAAATGGATAACATTTTTGAGATCAGCATGCAAAATACACCCAGAAAAGCTTAATAATACACAAACCTCAAAAACTATGCAGGGCAGTGTAATAATAACAATAACAACAACAACAAAAACAATAATAACAACAACAACAACAATAATAATAACAACAACAACAACAACAATAATAATAACAACAACAACAATAACAACAGCACATATAAAATTAAATAAATAAATAAATAAAAATACATTAAATTCTCTCCCCCAAAAAGTTACCAGATCAGGAGAAAGTGAACATACTGTAGACTCTCATTTGACCATGTAAACAACGCCATCCTCGTTACTATGGCAACATGTAAACAACGCCATCCTCGTTACTATGGCAACATGTAAACAACGCCATCCTCGTTACTATGGCAACATGTAAACAACGCCATCCTCGTTACTATGGCAACATGTAAACAACGCCATCCTCGTTACTATGGCAACATGTAAACATCGCCATCCTCGTTACTATGGCAACATGTAAACAACGCCATCCTCGTTACTATGGCAACATGTAAACAACGCCATCCTCGTTACTATGGCAACATGTAAACAACGCCATCCTCGTTACTATGGCAACATGTAAACAGATTGTGCCCAATCATCGGGTAGTTTGTGCTGAGGGGATAAAGTTGATTGGATGAGTTGATTGGATGATGTATGAACGTTTTGTGGCTATTAGATAGATAGATAGAGAAAGATAAACTAACAGACAGACAGACAAACAGATAGGAAAAGACACAGCTAAACAGACAGACAGATAGGCAGACAGACAGACAGGTAGGTATACAGTATAATTATGTTTATCCTGGATGTGTGATATTTCATTTTTAAAAAGATATTATTTGAAAATTTTTGTTTTAGTTGTACGTTATCTATGTCCTTGTCTGTCTGTCTGTCTTTCTGTCTGTCTGTCTGTCTGTCTGTCTGTCTGTCTGTCTGTCTCTCTGTCTGCTTATCTGTCACACAACAAATGCGGAGGGTAACACACGTATATATATTATTATTTTTATGCACACACACACACACACACACACACACACACACACACACACACACACACACATCTCTCCCCAACACTACACAGACTGCCGTACAGAGAGACAGGCGCGGACAGAGAACTTAACAGTAGACGGTAAAGAAGCCTTCTATATCCGTGTTATGTAGTGTTGTGTTCCAGGCGTCATTCTGGTGTGGAAGCGATTCTTATTGATCTATGTGTGTGTGTGTGTGTGTGTGTGTGTGTGTGTGTGTGTCATTGTTCTCTCTCTCTCTCTCTCTCTCTCTCTCTCTCTCTCTCTCTCTCTCTCTCTCTCTCTCATAATATCATTCACTTCTCGGGGGAAATCTTTCAGCTACCCTCTCAAACACCATTCAATTACTAGAAGGAATTGCTAGTTGTTCCTCGTCTATAATTTTGGCCCAACACCCTCTAAAATTATCACAAATCACTTAATAACAATAGCGTGCCTTTGGGAATTACTTGATCCAACACCTGTCTCAAATAACCACTAAATCACTTGAAATAAACCCTACTTGTGTTTTAAATATGTCTATGTATATATTCTGATAGTATGTCTTGTTGAGGTCTGTCTGTCTGTCTGTTTGGTGGTATAATTTTTTTTTGTGATTGACAGGCAGACACATAGACAGATATGTATAATGAAAAACAAAAGTCGTATCGTGAAATTTGGTGAAAACATACAGTATGCGGAAGGGCTCAACGTTTGGTGCACTCTGCCTTGTGGTAGGGGACTCTCATAATGTTTCACGAGTTATATTTAATTTTCGGACAAAACCTCTACACGACTTTTGTCTTTAATTGTACACCCAACCCACAAACACTGACATGATCTTTGCTGCCCGCCAGATACAGGAAAAGTGCAGAGAATAGCGTCGTGACCTGTACATGGCTTTCATCGACCTAACCAAGGCCTTCGACTCGGTCAACAGGGAAGCTCTCTGGCGGACCCTTAACCGTTTTGGCTGCCCACCAAAATTCATCGCCATTGTGAGGCAACGCCATGACGGCATGAACGGCAGTGTCCTGCACAATGGCACCCAGTCTGAGTTCTTCCCCATCCAAACGGGGGTTAAACAAGGGTGTGTACTGGCACCAACTCTCTTTTCCATTTTCTTGGCTGCCTTTCTTGCTCGTGCCAGTGCCAATTTAGCCGGCGGGGTGGAACTCCAGTACCAGATGAAGGGTCTTTTCAACATAAGAGGCCTCCAGGCAGGAACAAAGGTGTCGGCAGCTTCCATCACTGAACTTCAGTATGCAGACGACCTCACCCTTGTCGCTCACACTGAACACGACCTACAGGAGATCCTGAACACCTACACAGATGCGTATACACACTTCGGCCTCGAGGTGAATGTACGTAAGACTCAGATGCTCTTTCAGCCTGCCCCTGGTTCAGCCACACCTCCACCATCCATCCAGTTTAACGTTACTACCCTCTCTAATGTTACCCACTTTTAGTCTCGCTGTACGGCAGCCAGACATGGGTCACATACAGGAGGCACCTCAAGGCACTTGAAAACTTTCACCAACGTGGTCTATGTTCCATCCTCCGAGTTCGCTGGGAAGACAAGAGAACAAATGCCAGTATTCTCGCTGACACCAACTGTAGGAGCATCGAGGCTACCATTATCCATGAACAACTACGCTGGACTGGCCATGTTACCCGCATGGACGACAGTAGACTGCCAAAGCAGCTACTTTGCAGTCACCTAACGAATAGTAAACGTAACGCCGGCGGGCAATTGAAAAGGTATAAGGATAGTCTTAAGACAAACCTGAAAAGGTGCCAAATCGACCCCCTCACCTGGGAGACGATTACTCCACACCGTAACGCTTGGAGGAGCACCACACAAGAGGGTGTCAACACTTTCGAGTTAGCCCGACTGCAAAACGAGGCAGGCAAGTGCCAACGCCGGAAAGACGCTGCCGCTGCCCCTCCCGCACTAGATGTAGCCCCCCACATGTGCAACATCTGTGATCGACCCTGCCGGTCCCGTATCGGTCTCTTTAGTCACCTCAGAACTCACCAACTCGATTCCGAATGACAGGAAAGTAGTAGTATGTATGTATGTATGTATGTAAAACAACCCTAAGGTTATATAACGTAATATATCGTTAAATCGTTAAAAAAATCGCCTTTTATCGCTGTAGAAATAATCGCCCGTATCGCTGTGACATAGAGAGGTTGCCAACGAGCGATTTCTTGCACGGTAAATCCCCGCCTTAAGAAAAAAGATCTTACGGCCTTATCAGTAAATCCCTTCAGAGAGCTGTTATCAGTTTAACCTTGTGTAATGTGATCTTAGCTCTCTCTCTCTCTCTCTCTCTCTCTCTCTCTCTCTCTCTCTCTCTAAATTAAGAGTCATTTTTGGGGGAATCTGAAGAAAAAAAAATCATAAGTTTAAATTTTCATCGTAAATTTCACAGAAAAGTTCTTAAGTTCTGAAAGGGTTTAGAACGTATAGTTAGCAGTGTTATTATGTTATTATTATTATTATTATTATTATTATTATTATTTCCTCTTCATTATAATTATCAAGTTTTCTCTCTCTCACCAACTCTAATTCAACCAACCAATAGGAACAGTGGATCGGTCCAGCATAACTATCACCTAGGCGACCAGCCAAGATGTGAAATGGTTTACACGAGTTGCCTGTTAACTTGGTGAATATCCCTGACTGGCAACTGTGTTTGTGCATTCAATCAATAGATGGCGTAGTCAAGTAGCGTTTGTGGTCTGTTAGTTAATTCTCCCGTCTAATTGGTGTTGAGCCTAACCTAACCTAACTCATAAACGTGATGATTATAGGAAGAGGCAACAAGGAATAAAGCAGAGGAGATGAAGACGAAGGAGAGAAGGGTTAACGGAAGATAAATAGTAAATGGTGGGGGAATGAGAGAGAGAGAGAGAGGGAGAGAGAGGGATGAGGATGAAGAAGGAGAGTGACTTGGATAAATAGTGTGAGAGAGGCAGAACGAGATCATAAATCAGGAGATACAGAGAGGTGAGAGGGGTGAGAGGTGAGAGACAGTGAGTGGGGTGAGAGGTGAGAGACAGTGAGTGGGGTGAGAGGTGAGTGGGATGAGAGGTGAGAGACAGTGAGTGGGGTGAGGTGAGAGGGGTGAGAGGTGAGAGACAGTGAGTGGGGTGAGGTGAGAGGGGTGAGAGGTGAGAGAGAGTGAGTAGGGTGAGGTGAGAGGGGTGAGAGGTGAGAGACAGTGTGTGGGGTGAGGTGAGAGGGGTGAGAGGTGAGAGACTGAGTGGGGTGAGGGGTGAGTGGGGTGAGAGGTGAGAGACAGTGAGTGGGGTGAGGTGAGAGGGGTGAGAGACAGTGAGTGGGGTGAGGTGAGAGGGGTGAGAGGTGAGAGACAGTGAGTGGGGTGAGGTGAGAGGGGTGAGAGGTGAGAGACTGAGTGGGGTGAGAGGTGAGAGGGGTGAGAGGTGAGAGACAGTGAGTAGGGTGAGGTGAGAGGGGTGAGAGGTGAGAGAAAGTGAGTGGGGTGAGGTGAGAGGGGTGAGAGGTGAGAGACTGAGTGGGGTGAGAGGTGAGAGGGGTGAGAGGTGAGAGACAGTGAGTGGGGTGAGGTGAGAGGGAATGAGAGAAAGCTGGTGAAAGTTGGGAGTAATTACAATAATATCACAGCATTATACTAATGATGGTTTAACTCTCTGGTGATTATACCTTAAACCATCGTCCTCAAAGGGCCTCCTCAAAGGGTTAAACCATCCTCCTCAAAGGGTTAAACCACCCTCCTCAAAGGGTTAAACCACCCTCCTCAAAGGGTAAACCACCCTCCTCAAAGGGTTAAACCACCCTCCTCAAAGGGTTAAACCACCCTCCTCAAAGGGTTAAACCACCCTCCTCAAAGGGTTAAACCATCGTCCTCAAAGGGTTAAACCATCCTCCTCAAAGGGTTAAACCACCCTCCTCAAAGGGTTCAAAGGGTTAAACCACCCTCCTCAAAGGGTTAAGCCATCGTCCTCAAAGGGTTAAACCATCCTCCTCAAAGGGTTAAACCATCCTCCTCAAAGGGTTAAACCATCCTCCTCAAAGGGTTAAACCACCCTCCTCAAAGGGTTAAACCACCCTCCTCAAAGGGTTAAACCATCCTCCTCAAAGGGTTAAACCATCGTCCTCAAAGGGTTAAACCACCCTCCTCAAAGGGTTAAACCATCCTCCTCAAAGGGTTAAACCACCCTCCTCAAAGGGTTAAACCATCCTCCTCAAAGGGTTAAACCATCCTCCTCAAAGGGTTAAACCATCCTCCTCAAAGGGTTATAGTTAAATTATATAATATCGTCCTGTTAATATATTATCTATGACACAGGAACAATATATCTCTGCGTCTGGTAACATTTTAATATAACCGTGATATATGGAGCAGTCATATGTCAACATCTTATAGTTATTGGCTCCAGAGTATAGATGTTGTAAATGATCATCAATAATAATAACTTGGATACTTTCCCTTATAGTCCGTCTGTCTATCACTCTGTCTTCCTTCTTTATTTGTCTATCTATCTATCTATCTTCAAGTAGCGATGCTCAATTGTTTCTTTTTTTATACGTATACTATGAGGATACCGTCATCTATTATCCATAACCAGATTATCAAAAAACATTAAGAATACCGTTAAATACCTTATAAGACACTAAAATTAAACCACAATTATATAAAACACAATTATAGTGCTAAAATATCTCCCCAAAACAGAAAAACAAACACATGACTAGCCTTAAAAAAGACCTCTTCTAGTGGCTAGTGGCGATGCTCAATTGTTTTTTTTGTTTTTCATAACATGGAGGATAGTAAGAAGATCCCGTCGTTTATATCCCTCTAGATCCTCTTATCCAGCAACAACGATAAAGGGATTTTTACACTGAAATAAACCATTGGATACTTTTTTTTTTTTACCTCTTATCTACAAGAAAATGGCTGGATTATTTTCTTTTTTATCTTTTGAGCAAATCTAGATGATTGTTTTAATAATGTGCTTGAGAGAGTTGGAGAAAGGTTGGCCGATGCTCTTTTTTTTACAACAGACATCTATAGCTCCCCTGTAAACAAGAACCCTTTGGTATGGGTTGCTTTTGGTTAAATTGACTATACTTTTTTGCTTGTATATCTGCACCGTCTATGTATATTGCTTGTATACCTGCACTGTTTATGTATATTGTTCATATACTCGTACAGTCTATATACATAATGTGCATGTTACAGTAAGATTGTAAAACCAGTAATTTCATAAAATCACTCGAAATTTCAGTCATTTTACATAATTATACTATTTTACTCAGGGACTCCACTAAACTATTGTCATTAGTTTTATACCATCTTACTGAATGGCTTTAAATAATGTATTGAGTCTATCCTGTAACCTGTACCGTGCTTCCTAATACACTAAGTTGTTGACATAATATTGTTTGTTTATTACGTAGTGTTAGTAGGCCTATTGTCACTTGTTTGCGTTATATAGCGATTTAATATACTTATGTTTTATATTAATATGTGTTTTTTATGTAGTTAATAAATTGAGTTAAACAAAATATGTATAAATAATTCTCGTTTTTTCACGGACTGTTTGAGACATTGATGTGGGAAGGACAGCGTTTGGTAGTGTTGGATCAGAGGTTCACGACTCATATGGGATAATAGTCTTTATAATTATAATAGTAAAGGTTTCTTATTTCCAGAGATTAATTTATGTTGATTAATAAAAAAATAATTACAAAGTTTCTAGATCAGTTAATCGGGTATTTGATATTTTTAAAGAGAGATACAGTCGAAGTTTTCCCACAGTATTAGGACAGGTTCGTGAAGCTTTGAGATGATTAATGATTCAGTGTCATGAACCTTAGCCGTCAGTTAAGTTGTTGCTGTTGCCGTGTTAGCAAGTGCCACGGTGATGTGTTATAAAGGGTCACAGTGAAGTGTTATGTGTCACAATGAAGTGTTATGTGTTACAGTGAAGTGTTATGTGTAACTGTCAAGTGTTATGTGTTACAGTGAAGTGTTATGTGTTACAGTGAGTATTTGAATCATTTTAACTTATTGTGAGACTAATCCTTCACTCCCTGGCGTAGTGAGAGAAGAAATATTGTTAACCGGAATTTAAGAACAATTGCACGTCAGATATAAGGTGTGTAATGCGTGTGAAGGGCACCTAGCATATTTATAGCAACGAACCAACGAAACCTAACCTAACAATTTTATCTTTGCAATCAATAGTTCAAGCAATTCTAAGACAACTTTCTTCTATGACGTTTCCTCCTCTCGCAATTGACCAAAAATTTAACTAACCTAACCTCTTCAGCCCCCCCTTCCCCCCCCCCCGTATATATAAGTCAAGAATACGGAAATTAGTTGAAGGAATTGTAGTTTTGTTATTTCGTTTCACCATAGTTGGCTTTATCACTCATGGTTAATATTATCTTGCAACAACAGGCTCACAGAGTATATGAAAGCTTTATAGTCTAGAATAACTGAAATGGACAGAACTGTGAAGAGATGTGAGAGGTAAAAGGATGTGTGAGTATTTGGCATTACATGTTTTAGAGAAAATGTTGTAGAAAAATATTGTTAATTAAATGAATAAGAATCACAGCTCTGGAAAATGGTCAGTGTTGGAGTGAGTTACTCCCTGGGGTGATGATCATTATGATGTGTTGTACTTCACTGTCTTGGGAGGAGCTGTAGTGAGGATGGAAGCGTCCACCATCTCTTGTGTTACTCTTTATAGAATCTGGGGTAATTATTGACGAGATGCCCGCCACAGATTTTTCTTAGAAATTTTTTAAAAAATGCAATTTCACTGTTTTATAGTGGACACTGTTGTAGTTTGGGCAAATGTGTTAAAACAGGTTGTTTCTAAATTAAACCTAACCTAATCTAACCTTAGTTGATAAGAATAAAACAGCGGCAGAAGTGTTGTTAGAAGACCGCACCAACCTAACCAAAGAAACCTGCCTAACCTTACCTAGCTTCCTAGCTCAGTTTTTGGGGGGACATGAGATCAGCTGCCCAGACCGATTGGCTCATAAAGGTACACTGAGCGTAGGCATTGATTGGAGCGCAGCAGAGAGTGCAGCAGTGTTTTTTTTAAATATGTCAATATGATTGGCTGTTTACATCCAGGATTTGGCAGCAGTGCCGAGAAAAACAAAATCGTCTGTGCTAAATCACCGAATTATGTACCAAACGAAGCATTTGCCCAAGAAATTAATATCATATCACAATTCACATATAAAAATATAGTAAAAAAAGAAACATTAAGACAAATAACTCATTGGCTTAAATATCAATAAAGTTGTATGTAATTAAAATAATGAAGCAAGAACTGTGACCTCATTCATGACTGTTGTTTCAGGCAGGATGGTCCCTGGTCCAAGACCTGACGGGTGACGCCAAGGCTTCCTCTACCACCAGGTCAAGGTCAGTACTGCTTCTGTTGCTCTCATTATGGCATGATGGATAAGAGTCTTTATTACTGTTAACTAAAACAGTGTTAGTATCATGGTGTTCCTGTTAGTAAAGGGTAAGAAGAGGATCGTCACCTTATTATTTTCTTGTGGGGGGGAGGAGGAGGGGAATCTTTTTGAACACGTTTGTTGGAATAAATAGATTCTTACCTGACAGGAGGGAAAGAATAAAGTGTAGTAATGTAAAATATATAGTTTTCCTTCAGAGCTTTATAATCTTGTCATCAAACTCCCTCGTGAAGGCTAAAGGTTTAAACTACTCATGATGACAGACAAAACGAACCAACTAAACCAAACTTAATGATCTAGTGATTTGGTTAAATTTGGTTGGTTTCTGTAGGCAATCACCGTAGACCCACAAACTGTTGCCGTTCCGTAAAACTCACTTTTTAAGGTGCTAAGACAGTCATTATTTTATCCTTCCCCATCTAATTTAAAAGGAACACATCCTTGAGATTCTTCCAATATATAACGCAGTATAAGCGGCGACTTTCACCTTTAACCAAATGTTTAAACAGTAAAGTCAGGCGGAGATTTAATCTGGTTGTAACTTTCCAGGTAAGTGAAATTTAACAGCTCACCGATGGACCGTAACACAGCACATCACACTTCAGGTATGTGCAAGTCAGTTTTACATATCACTTTCCATTGTTGTTGTACTTGCTCGTGAGTGTTGCGTGAGTGTTGCGTCTACGGTAACTAAGTAACTCGTCGTTACCTCCTGTGTTGAAGATCGTTTCCTATATAAAATCACTCGGGGAGTTTTCTTGATCCAGTGACTTGTGTATAACGTGATTATTACCTGGGGAATCTGTGGCTGGGGTCCTGGTAATCATCATCCACTTGAGTGTGTCATCCTTGTGCAGTGTGGTTATGCAAAGTGAGAGTGCAATCTTGTGGGCATTCCTAGCAAGGCACTCTATCTGATGGGTTAGGTTAGGTTAGGTTTGGTTAGGTTAGGTTAGGTTAGTGTTAGGTTAGGTTAGTGTTAGGTTAGGTTAGTGTTAGGTTAGGTTAGGTTAGTGTTAGGTTAGGTTAGTGTTAGGTTAGGTTAGGTTAGTGTTAGGTTAGGTTAGTGTTAGGTTAGGTTAGGTTAGGTTAGGTTAGGTTAGGTTAGTGTTAGGTTAGGTTAGGTTAGGTTAGTGTTAGATTTACTGACAGACTGTTCTGTTTTCCTCATCTCTCCTTCCTTCCTACCTCCCTGCTTTCTCTTTCCTTCTATTTCCTTCGTTTCTTCTCCACCTTTCTTCCCTCCCTTCCTCCTCACTTCCCCTTCCCTCCTTCGTACCTCCGTCCTTCACCCATCCTTCATCCTCTCCTTCACTCCCTCCTTCTTACTCTATACCATACTAAATTATTATTATTATTATTATTATTATTATTATTATTATTATTATTACACTATATAAACCTCTCCCTACATATATATTTCACCATCATATAAAATGTCATGTTAAAAAAGTGAACTCAAAAAGCATTATCACGTATGAAATAGATTCTTAATTCTTGCATGAAACATAACTCTTTATCTGTGAAATATATTATCACTTATATTTACTTACATTCAAGAGGCGGTGTTGATATATGAGAGTGTTTGAGGCCATATTTTTAAAAGGCCTTTGATTTACGGGGCGTGATAATGGTTAACTGAGTTCTAAAAAGTTCCAACATTGTGTCTGGGAGTCTACACATCACACACACACACACACACACACACACAAACACACACACACACACACACACAAACCTCTCATTGCCTCTATGTTAAGCAAATACTCATTAACATGTACTAATTACTATCTTTCATCTCTTAAGTACACTGAACATCACTACAGTAATGCTCACTTATACACTTATATTACCTCTACTTATACCAAATACTTACTTATTATTAATATTTACTTGAGTTAATCTCTTTAAGTATTTATGTCATTATGAGAACTTCAATATAGAGACTCTGAACTGTCGTGTTTACGTTCTTGTAGTCGGATTCACATGATTACGTTCTTGTAGTCGGATTCACATGTTTACGTTCCTGTAGTCGGATTCACATGTTTACGTTCCTGTAGTCGGATTCACATGTTTACATTATTGTGGTCGGATTTACATGTTTACGTTCCTGTAGTCGGATTCACATGTTTACGTTCCTGTAGTCGGATTCACATGATTACGTTCTTGTAGTCGGATTCACATGTTTACGTTCCTGTAGTCGGATTCACATGTTTACGCTCTTGTAGTCGGATTCACATGATTACGTTCTTGTAGTCGGATTCACATGTTTACGTTCCTGTAGTCGGATTCACATGTTTACGTTCTTGTAGTCGGATTCACATGTTTACGTTCTTGTGGTCGGATTCACATGTTTACGTTCTTGTAGTCGGATTCACATGTTTACATTATTGTGGTCGGATTTACATGTTTACGTTCCTGTAGTCGGATTCACATGTTTACGTTCCTGTAGTCGGATTCACATGTTTACGTTCCTGTAGTCGGATTCACATGTTTACGTTCTTGTAGTCGGATTCACATGTTTACGTTCCTGTAGTCGGATTCACATGTTTACGTTCTTGTAGTCGGATTCACATGTTTACGTTCTTGTAGTCGGATTCACATGTTTACGTTCCTGTAGTCGGATTCACATGTTTACGTTCTTGTAGTCGGATTCACATGTTTACGTTCCTGTAGTCGGATTCACATGTTTACGTTCCTGTAGTCGGATTCACATGTTTACGTTCTTGTAGTCGGATTCACATGTTTACGTTCTTGTAGTCGGATTCACATGTTTACGTTCTTGTAGTCGGATTCACATGTTTACGTTCCTGTAGTCGGATTCACATGTTTACGTTCTTGTAGTCGGATTCACATGTTTACGTTCTTGTAGTCGGATTCACATGTTTACGTTCCTGTAGTCGGATTCACATGTTTACGTTCTTGTAGTCGGATTCACATGTTTACGTTCTTGTAGTCGGATTCACATGTTTACGTTCTTGTAGTCGGATTCACATGTTTACGTTCCTGTAGTCGGATTCACATGTTTACGTTCCTGTAGTCGGATTCACATGTTTACGTTCTTGTAGTCGGATTCACATGTTTACGTTCTTGTAGTCGGATTCACATGTTTACGTTCTTGTAGTCGGATTCACATGTTTACGTTCCTGTAGTCGGATTCACATGTTTACGTTCTTGTAGTCGGATTCACATGTTTACGTTCTTGTAGTCGGATTCACATGTTTACGTTCCTGTAGTCGGATTCACATGTTTACGTTCTTGTAGTCGGATTCACATGTTTACGTTCTTGTAGTCGGATTCACATGTTTACGTTCCTGTAGTCGGATTCACATGTTTACGTTCTGTAGTCGGATTCACATGTTTACGTTCTTGTAGTCGGATTCACATGTTTACGTTCCTGTAGTCGGATTCACATGTTTACGTTCTTGTAGTCGGATTCACATGTTTACGTTCTTGTAGTCGGATTCACATGTTTACGTTCCTGTAGTCGGATTCACATGTTTACGTTCTTGTAGTCGGATTCACATGTTTACGTTCTTGTAGTCGGATTCACATGTTTACGTTCCTGTAGTCGGATTCACATGTTTACGTTCTTGTAGTCGGATTCACATGTTTACGTTCTTGTAGTCGGATTCACATGTTTACGTTCTTGTAGTCGGATTCACATGTTTACGTTCCTGTAGTCGGATTCACATGTTTACGTTCTTGTAGTCGGATTCACATGTTTACGTTCTTGTAGTCGGATTCACATGTTTACGTTCCTGTAGTCGGATTCACATGTTTACGTTCTTGTAGTCGGATTCACATGTTTACGTTCTGTAGTCGGATTCACATGTTTACGTTCATTTAGTCGGATTCACCTGTATACGTCTTGTAGTCGGATTCACATGTTTACGTTCCTGTAGTCGGATTCACATGTTTACGTTCTTGTAGTCGGATTCACATGTTTACGTTCTTGTAGTCGGATTCACATGTTTACGTTCTTGTAGTCGGATTCACATGTTTACGTTCCTTTAGTCGGATTCACATGTTTACGTTCTTGTAGTCGGATTCACATGTTTACGTTCTTGTAGTCGGATTCACATGTTTACGTTCTTGTAGTCGGATTCACATGTTTACGTTCTTGTAGTCGGATTCACATGTTTACGTTCTTGTAGTCGGATTCACATGTTTACGTTCTTGTAGTCGGATTCACATGTTTACGTTCTTGTAGTCGGATTCACATGTTTACGTTCTTGTAGTCGGATTTATTCGGATTCTTTCTTTTTTGTGATTTGCTGAGAATTAAATGTGGCTATAAAATTATGATGCAATAATTTTTATACTTCTAATTATTTCGTGTATGTATGTTTGTGGAATAATACATACATACATACATACATACATACATACATACATACATACAAACATAAACATCCGTGTGAAGAGAAAAATGCAGAAAAATAAGAAAGGTTTATCAGAGGAGAAACAGACGTGACTCCCAATTCAAAAAGCCTGATTTACAACCGGCTTTTAAACACACACACACACACACACACACTTTTTCGTAAGCCATAAATCAAGTCGACAAAAATACGACATGGCGTCTTGGTCCGGTGTTACAACTAAAGGGGTGATTGTTTTCCACTTCTCCGGTGCATATAAGGTGTCACGCCCCCACCTGGTCCAGTGTGCCGCCTGCCGTGAGAGGGGGTAGTATGTTACACGTTAATATAAGAGTAATTATATATTTTTATTTTATTTTATGGTGTTGTAAGTACGTTGTCTCTCTCTCTCTCTCTCTCTCTCTCTCTCTCTCTCTCTCTCTCTCTCTCTCTCTCTCTCTCATCCTAATTCAAGAAAAGAATTTCAATTACTGAAGAATGTCATTTAGTATTGTTAAGAGCTGTTTGATAATGTTAGTAGCTGTGTTGAGGCTCTGGTGGTGGTAGTTGTGGTGGTTGTGGTGGTGGTGGTGGTGGTGGGCGTGGTTGGTGGTGGTGGTGTTGGTGGTGTGGTGGTGGTGTTGGTGGGCGTGGTTGGTGGTGGTGGTTGGTGGTGGTAGTTAGTGGTGGTTGGTGGTGGTGGTTGGTGGTGGTAGTTAGTGGTGGTTGGTGATGGTGGTTGTTTTTGGTGGTGGTAGTTGTGGTGGTGGTAATTAATATTTGTGGTTGGTGGTAGGAGTTGGTAGTTATGTTGGGTGGTGGTGGTGGTGGTAAGTGGTGGTGGTAGTTGAAAAAGTTATGGTAATTGAAGTAGTTGTAATGGTGGTGGTAGTTGTGGTGGTGGTAGTTGTTGTGGTGGTGGTGGTTGTTGTGGTGGTGGTAGTTGAAAAAGTTATGGTAATTGAAGTAGTTGTAATGGTGGTGGTAGTTGTGGTGGTTGTTGTGGTGGTGGTGGTAGTTGAAAAAGTTATGGTAATTGAAGTAGTTGTAATGGTGGTGGTAGTTGTGGTTGTTGTGGTGGTGGTGGTGGTTGTTGTGGTGGTGGTAGTTGTTATATAAATATTCTTGTAATGACGAGAGAGAGAGAGGCACACACACACACACACACACACACACACACAGCTGGTGGAAGATGCATAACTATACACCACACAGGCAGGTAAATACACCCAGGGGAGCCGACTAATGAGCCTTACCTGGTCTTCTCTACCTGTATAAAGAGGCCTACCAAGTGTGTGCGTGTCTGTCTGTAAACAAATGAGTCCCTCGGGTCAACTGAGTTCATTTAAAGGTCATTGATCCTATTGTCTTTCCTGCCTGGTGTAATGGGGTGGTTAATGGTGGGAAGATGGGGTGGTTAATGGTGGGAAGATGGGGTGATTAATGGTGGGGAGATGGGGTGGTTAATGGTGGCGAGATGGGGAGGGGGAAGGAGGAGGAGGAGGAAAATGAGATGGAGGAAGTAGAAAGAAGAATAGTTAGAGAATGAAGAGGAGGGGAAGATTAGAAGGTAGATATAATTACACACACACACACACACACACACACACACACACACACACACACTCTAGGGTGTAGATTCCACGAAGCTCCTCGGCGTCACCATAGACAACAGACTTAATTAGAAACCACACGTCAGTTTCCGTCTCCACCTCCTCCGCCGACTCAAGTCCCTCGGAGTTCCTGCACACGAGCTCCTCAGTGTTTACACAACATTCATACTTCCCAAGCTCACCTATGCCTCCCCCACCTGGTCTTCCTCCCTAAATGCCACACAACGTAAACACCTAGAAAAGGTGCAAAAGAGGGCATGCAAGATTATTCTCTCCCCTTCTTACTCCACATATCAAGAAGCGCTCAACACACTGACCCTCTCGGCTCTCACTGACCATCACCACGACCTCATCTGCAAATGTGGTGAAAAGCTTCTGCACCATCCTCGACACCGGCTCCTACTACCACCCGAGATCCCTCGCCCGAGAATTACTGTTCGACACCACAACCGCATCCAGCCCATACGTGCACGAACTGATAGCTATAAGAACAGCCCAGTCCCAACCATTGTAAAAATTATCAATAACTTGTAATAAACCACTGTATTCACTCCCAGTAAACACTACTCCTTGCACTGTCACTATGTTGAAATGCCCTGTAGTGTGAGCTTCTCCCCATCTAGTTATTATATATCATATTTGTATCACTTATGTTACTTGTATATTATTTGTAAATCAAGAGACCCATTCCCCAATTATGTATCTGTATATTCTCAGCCTTCAGACTGCCACGACCTTTCAATAAACCGTTAATTATTATTATTACACACACACACACACACACACACACACACACACACACACACACACACACACACACACACACACACACACACACACACCCCACACACACATTACCTCACTTCCTTCACGCTTCTTCTCTTTCTTCCTCTCCACTACTCCTTCCTCTCCACTACTCCTTCCTCCCTACTCCCCACATCCCCTCTCCCCACTCCCTACTCCCCACTCCCCTCTCCCTACATCTCCCCAAGAGGATAATAAAGTCCCTATATTGTCTGCCTTCTATTTGGTGACCAACACACGTACGGCCAAAGCCTCTCTCTCTCTCTCTCTCTCTCTCTCTCTCTCTCTCTCTCTCTCTCTCTCTCTCTCTCTCTCTCTCTCTCTCTCTCTCTCTCTCTCTCACGTTCCTTAGCTGGGAATATATATCGATTTGTTTTTCTATTCAGTCATACACCAACAGCCATACAGCATCAGTCATACACCAACAGCCATACAGCATCAGTCATACACCAACAGCCATACAGCATCAGCCATACAGCAGACAGCACCAGTCATACACCAACAGCCATACAGCACCAGTCATACACCAACAGCCATACAGCACCAGTCATACACCAACAGCCATACAGCACCAGTCATACACCAACAGCCATACAGCACCAGTCATACACCAACAGCCATACAGCACCAGTCATACACCAACAGCCATACAGCACCAGTCATACACCAACAGCCATACAGCACCAGTCATAAACCAACAGCCATACAGCACCAGTCATACACCATCAGCCATACAGCACCAGTCATACACCAACAGCCATACAGCACCAGTCATACACCAACAGCCATACAGTACCAGTCATACACCACCAATTACACAACAACAATTATACTACACCAATAATACATTCTTCTCGTCTATTAACTGACCGTTCCTGAATGTATTTTAATTGCATACAAAAAAATACACCATTTACTCTGTGTATTTAACAGTTGTGTGATACAGAGATTGCTGCTGCTGGCCGTTATACAGATATTCCGTTATACACTTATTCCGTTATACAGATATTCCGTTACACAGATATTCCGTTTAACAGATATTCCGTTATACACATATTCCGTTATACAGATATTCCGTTACACATATATTCCGTTAAACAGATATTCCGTTAAACAGATATTCCGTTAAACAGATATTCCGTTATACAGATATTCCGTTATATACCAAACCCTTTCCACAGAATTAGCGAAACACAGAGGGACTCACATACAGCTCTTACCTCTAATGCCCAGCTTAATCCGTAAATTACACCAGCAGGATATGTTGGTCCATTCACTCACGCTTAAAGCTGACGGTGGCGAAGCTTTATTTTAGTAATGATTGAATAGGAAGCTTTTTTTTTCTGTTTTTGGGTGTGTTTGTTTTTTTCGTTTTTCTTCCTTGTTTGTTTGTCATTCTATTTTATTCTCACTTCCATAATTTATTCCTTATTTAATTTTTCATTCATTCCTCATCTCTTATCCTATTCCTTACTCGTTTATCCTGCCCTTTCATATTCCTCCTCACCTTTCCTCTCTCTCTCACTCACACACACACACACACACACACACACACACACACACATACAATTAAACTTAGTAACTTCAGACATAAACACCAAGTCACCTGACACAAACAACAATAACAACAACAACAACAACAACAATGGTCGTCCTGCAGTACACATAGATGTCCTTTATGATGGTAATAGTCGTAGTGTGTGTGTGTGTGTGTGTGTGTGTGTGTTTTCTTTAATCTCTCTTCTGAAAGTTATTTGTGTGGCCTCTCCATCTCTGTCAACCTCCTTCCCTACCTTCTCTCCCTCCCCCTCTTCCTTCACATACCTCCTTCTCTACCTTCCTCCCTCCCCTCTTCCTTCACATACCTCCTTCCCTACCTTCCTCCCTCCCCTCTTCCTTCACATACCTCCTTCTCTACCTTCCTCCCTCCCCTCTTCCTTCACATACCTCCTTCCCTACCTTCCTCCCTCCCCTCTTCCTTCACATACCTCCTTCTCTCCCTCCCCTCTTCCTTCACATACCTCCTTCCCTACCTTCCTCCCTCCTCTCTTCCTTCACATACCTCCTTCCCTCCCTCCCCTCTCCTTAACATACCTCCTTCTCTACCTTCCTCCCTCCCCTCTTCCTTCACATACCTCCTTCCCTACCTTCCTCCCTCCCCTCTTCCTTCACATACCTCCTTCTCTCCCTCCCCTCTCCTTCACATACCTCCTTCCTTCCTTCCCTCCCTCCCACACACCAATGTATCGCCATTAGTTACCACCATCCCGACCTGGAGCGATTATTACAAATTATGCAGCCGTTCGATCACTGGTTGGCTGTCGGCTAACCCGGAACAAATCACGGACGACAGCTATTAAGGTGTGATATATATACGGGTCATGTATCGGCCAGTTTACGAGAGGACGTTCAAGCCGATATAATCTACGTGTAACGATTCAGGATTAGTATTGTAGATTGGATGTGAATCAATACACGGTAATCGTATATATTTGTCAAGTGATGGTTTGTTTGTTTGTATTATAATGACTGTTCCTCACCCCCCCTCCTCCCCCCTTCCCACACCCCTCCTCTCCCCCCTCCCCACACCCCTCCTCTCCCCCCCTCCCCACACCTCCCCCCCTTTTTCCACCCAGCCACGTCGAATGTTCCTACAATCTAAGGGTCAAAAACTGTATAGGTCATGACTCAATGTTTCTTATATTTCTCTCAGATTCACTTCCTTATTCTTCTCCACAACAACAACAAAGACTGGTGGTATAGCACTATAACGCCCACACCATCCCCTCCCCCCTCCCCCCCCCCCCCCCGACCCCTCCATCCCTCGCCTCGCACTTGTTCTCATAAACTCCATGTAAACAAAGTCGACCACCACCCTGGGGAAAAAAATTGAAATATTATTCCCATCTGGCAAATGTTACACTGCCAGGATGTTTTTATTCCCCGGAGACTCAACACATACAGCGACATTTCTCTATCATTTGTTATATAAAACGACTATAATTTATATCTTTTATCTATAACATAAATTATATATATATACATAAATAAACTATATTTACCTTGTATTTTGTTGATGGATAAATGGATAATATTAATCTATTCGGAGTAAACGGGATTATATTTATATGAAAAAGTCTACGGTCAACACCACCCACGTTTCACTTACTCTGTGCTCTAACGGGAGGGAGGGGGGTGTGGGGGGGGGGTGTTTAAATGACCCCTGACCTCTGACCTTTATGCATGGGGTCACCAAAAGACTTCTTATTGATAGATATGAACCACGTGGACGTGTCAGTAAAAGGTAAGGTCAAATATATTTAGTATTTTGTGAGATATGACTCATTAGGTTAGGTTAGGTTAGGTTAGGTTAGGTTAATTTTGCCAATCATTGTCTAATTTAATTTTGTTCTCACTCTCTCTCTTTCTCTCCTCTCCCTCCCCCCTCCTCTCTTTCTCTCCTTCTCCTCTCCCTCCCCCCTCCTCTCTTCTCCCCCTTCCCCTCTCCCTCCCCCCTCCTCTCTTTCTCTCCTTCCCCTCTCCCTCCCCCTCCTCTCTTCTCCCCCTTCCCCTCTCCTCCCCTCTTCCCACCAGCCCTCCCTCACCCCCCCTCCTCCCCCCTTGATGTCTCTGATGGAATTATCTCCATATGTGAGATAAGGAAGGGTCGTAGGGGAGAGACAGAGAGAGACAGTCGAGACAGCCAGAGGGAGACAGTCAGAGAGAGAGACAGAGAGACACAGAGAGAGAGAGAGGAAGGGAGGGAGAATTTTTCCCATAAATACTAAGGGAGGGGGAGAGGGGGGGGGAATGAGGGGTTTTATGGGTTGGGGGTATAATGGGAGGGGAGTGGGGGGTGATGTTATGGAGGTGGGGGGGAGGGGAGGGGTTGTTGCCCTAGAGACCGTAGGCCTTGTGTACCCAGTCACCTTCTGTAGCTGTAGTGGCGTCTCTCTCTCTCTCTCTCTCTCTCTCTCTCTCTCTCTCTCTCTCTCCTTCTCTCTCTCTCTCTCTCTCTCTCTCTCTCTCCTTCTCTCTCTCTCTCTCTCTCTCTCTCTCTCTCTCTCTCTCTCTCTCTCTCTCTCTCTCTCTCTCTCAATGTCTCCACTTCCCTTTCTCTTTATTAACCTTTTCTATTTCCATCTTCCTCTTCCCTCTGCCTCTCTCACCCTCTGCCTCTCTCACCCTCTGCCTCTCTCACCCTCTTCCTCTCTCACCCTCTTCCTCTCTCACCCTCTTCCTCTCTCCTCTCTTCTCTCATTCTTCCTCTTTCTATAATCCCTTTTTTCCCTCTCTTTCAGCTTTTCTTATTTTCTTCTTTTTTATTTTATTTCGTTGGTGGTTGTTGTGGTGGTGGTGGTGATGGTGGTGGTGGTGGTGGTGGTGGTTGTGGTGGTGGTGGTGGTGGTTGTTGTGGTGGTGGTTGTTGTTGTTGTGGTAGGTGGTGGTGGTGGTGGTTGTTGTGGTGGTGGTGGTGATGGTGGTGGTGGTGGTGGTGGTTGTGGTGGTGGTGGTGGTGGTGGTGGTTGGTGGTGGTGGTGGTGGTGGTGGTGGTTGTTGTGGTTGTGGTGGTGGTGGTTGTTGTTGTGGTGGTGGTGATGGTGGTGGTGGTGGTGGTGGTTGTGGTGGTTGTTGTGG
>CAUDMG010004121.1:1007500-1032500 GCA_958450375.1 Homarus gammarus
ATGATATACAAGTAAGTGAGCGATAGATAGATAGATAAATAGAGACCCTAAATTTACAGGTGAGAATCAGACATTAATTAAGATCCATTACCTACCCACACCTGTCTTAATTCACCTGCTGCCCACAATTACTGCCACGATTATTATCATTATTATTATCCTGATCTAGTGCTCTGTCTGTCTGTCTGTCATCTCGTGTTCTATCAATTCTCCGTTTTACTTCAATTTATTGCTTCCTCTCTCTCTCTCTCTCTCTCCTTTTGTCTCATTCCCTATCTGAGAAGAGGAGACTAAGTAAGGCTCCTCCTCCCACTACACACAAGACAATAAATGATGAAACCAAACACCCCCCTCATCATAGTATACTAGAAATAAGTGAGCATCGGAGTTGAACCTCGTGAGATAGAAGTCCCGATCCTATACAAAGCCAATTGGATCCTCTTACAGAATAAAATCATTCGCCTTCACACCTTCAGATTTTTTTTTTATCTTTTACGTAATGATTTTGTTTCAGGGAGGGTGAGGAGGGGAAGGGATTATAAAGACTAATTGGGTTTGTGACGTACGATTGGTGGTATTTCTATAAGGGAAAGAAATGTCGATTGTCTTTTGTTTCGTCCAGATTTATTCAGGGGTTTATTGTGTTATTGTGTTTATAATCCCATGGTGACCGAACTGCTGGGACACAATTTGATTTGTTTCAATTATTTTTTTTTCTTTTAGATTTTGTTGGTAAAATTTGACAAATGGTAAACAATATCGTAGAATGAGAGAGAGAGAGAGAATTCACACTAAATCACCAAACGTAAATATAAACAGGAAATAAAAGACGAACAATAGATTTAACAAAAACTTAATATATTTATACTATTACCAGATCCCAAAAATAGTACAAAAATGCAATAAAAATAAATGACTTGGAATCCTTATACCATAAAATATAAAAAATAGTTCATTCCTTATACAGAAAATACTACTATTACTAATAATCATAATGGCAATAATAACAATAATAATAATAATAACAATAATGTTTCTTTTAATAGTAAATACTCAAAATAACATAGACACAATTTTCACTCCATCTATATAATACAATAAATATCACTTATTATTTACATCATCTTAAAACTGCCTGACTGACTCACACGAAGATGCGTATTTTATCGCTGTTAGGCCAGTGTTCCCTCATGATATTGTCTAGAATGGTGAGGAAGAGTCTGCTATCGCCTGGCGGGAGTTGGGGAGGTGTGGCCATGGTTAGTTCTGAGAGGAAGGACTGTAAGTTGGCCACACTGTTATGGAACATTTTACAAAGTTCCACGACGCGCCAGTGACCATTTTTCTCTAATAATGTTTCTTCATCTTTCATCAAATCGTCGTCTGTTTCCTCTCTTCCTTCTTTTACTTGCCTGGTTCTTTTTTTGCCTCTTCCTCTTTCTCCTTCTCCTCGCCTGCCTCTTCCTCTTCCTTCTTCTTTTCTATCTTCTACTCTTCTTCTTTTTTCTACTCTTTCTTCTCCCTCCTCCATCTTCACCAACCCCTCTTCCTCTGTCCTACCCTCTTTACCAACACCCTCTACACCACAGGTCACCGCCGGGTTCTCCTGAGGGTGTAAAAGCATAGGCTGACGAAGGCATACAAGGCGCTAAGCGAAACTCTCAACAACACCGATGTTATTAACACTTAAACTATACCCAGCGGCGCTTAAGTGACACGCAATGTCAATTAAACTGCCTAACGCTAACCCCGTCCTACAGCAGAAGGCGCTGTAGACATCCATTAGGTCCCCGAGGGTCACCATGTCGCCCTTATCATAGGTTCTGTGGGTGCTGAGTCTCCAGAAAGCCATGAAGGACCTCTTGCCAGGGTACACACGTTGATACTGACCCCATCAGACACTGTGCAGGGGAGGTGTTGAGTAAAGAGTCAGGTCTTGTATACCTACCCTAGACACTGTACAGCTTATTGTATAATTAAATCATTTACGTATCTACTTATGGACATTTAAGTTAAGAGATTTGCTTACCTACTTATGATTACTTATAAAAGTTTCAATGATCTATTTATAAACACTAAAGAAATTCACTTATAAGAACATAAGAATGGAGGAAACTGCAGCGGGCCTATTGGCCCATACTGGGCAGTCCCGTTTACACCCAACCCCTATTGCTCATATAAGCATCCAACCAATGTTTGAAGCTATCCAGCGTATTCGAGTTAATGATGATGTTTGGTAACTTGTTTCACTCATCCACTACTCTATTCCAAACCAATATTTACCCATTTCACGCCTAAATCTAAATTTGTCTAATTTAAACCATTGTTACGAGTTCGCTCCTGGTTGGATAGTTTGAGTACCTTTGAAATGTCCCCTTTGTTTAGCCCTGACTTCCATTTATACACCTCTATCAGATCGCCCCTCGCTCTACGTCTCTCGAGGGAGTGCAAATTAAGATGCTTTAACCTGTCTCTATACTCAAGGTTCCTAATGCCCGGGATTAGTCTTGTCATTCTCCTCTGGATTCTTTCCAAGGATTCTATATCCATTCTGTAATACGGTGACCAGAACTGAACTGCGTAATCCAGGTGTGGTCTCACAAGCGCAAGATATAATCTTCAGATGACCTCGCTAGTCTTGTAACTAACACTCCTTTGTATGAACCCAAGTACTTTATTAGCCTTGTTACGAGCAAAAACACATTGTTTACTTGGCTTAAGGTTCCTACTTATCATTACTCCTAAATCTCTCTCGCAGTCTGATTTCTCTATGGCATCGTTGTTCACCTGGTAACTGGTTTCCCTGTTTACATCTCCTATACTGAGTACTTTACATTTGTCCACGTTGAATTTCATCTGCCATTTTTCAGACCATTCGAAATTTTTTTTTTAGATCTTCCTGTAGTTTTGCCGAGTCCTCGTCAGATTTAATTACACGTCTTATTTTAGTGTCATCAGCAAATTTACTTATGTTGCTGTCTATGCCGATATCTATGGGAAGCCACGAGTCTGACGGGTATGTTTCACGACACAACCAGTCACACAGAGCCATGACGCGTCCAGTACTTGTTTAGTTCAAGTTTTCTCACCCAGCTGCCTCACACAGTGTCTCCCTCAATATCAGCTGAGGTTGATGTAAGGAGGTACTGTATGTGTACTATACAGTCAGTAAAATAAACAGTTACAACCAGAGGTGTAGACTGTTGAGTATTGAAGTAACTGAAGGTAAAACTCATGAAACAGTCACCAATATCAATAAAAAGTTCACGTTCCGGCCAGTTATTTTTCTAAAGTTTCGGCCGGAACTGGAACTAAGTTTCGGTGCATTCCTAAGTTAGGATATTCGACCCCAAGGCCGCATGTCACCGTAACTTAGCTCTGGATGCTGTACACAGGAGGAACGAGAATCACAAGATCAGGGCATATGGGGAGAGAATTCTGAACGTTCATCAGGGCAGCTTCACTCCTCTGGTGTTCACTCGCAGAGGTGTTGTCTGAGCAGAAGCAGCAGCCCAGAAGCCACGTTACAGCCTGGTTAAGATGTCGACTGTCCTTCTCTCTCCTTAGGTCTGCTTTGCTTTGCCTCAGCAGAACGAGATTTTCAACCCTTAAGCATAGATCTGCGGCTTAACTAACTCACCTAAAATAGTTAATATGTATTAGGATAGTTAGGAAATAAAATGGTGGAGAAAGTCTGGCTGTAAGGAGACGTTGGAGGCCCTAAAAGTATTAGTACTCTGACCATAGCATTACCCTCACCCATGATTGGTCAGAACTTAAAAGACAATCAGACAATCAGACCAATGAGAACCAAGCTCCTAATCTTCCCCCACCTTCACATTGGCTACACTCGAGGGGAAGTTCGTCCCTTGAATACTAACGAGGAACCTGTCTCCTAAATCACGTAACTACGAATTTAAAAACATTGACGACTACGGATTTTATGAAATGAATACTGGGACGTGAGTTTATAGCCCAAGAGACAATTAATTACAACGTTGCAGTGAAAATTTTGGGTAAATATTATACTAGATTCTGATACACCAACGGGGATAGTTAAAGTGTCAATGAGGTGATTTGGGTGAAAACTGTGTGATTTGTTATTGACGGTGTTTGGGAGCTGTTGATGTAGTTGTTGTTATTGTTTTTATTATTATTATCGTTATTATTATTAGTAATAGTAGTAGTAGTATTAGTAGTAGTAGTAGTAGTAGTAGTAGTGGTAGTGGTAGTAGTAGTAGTAGTATTAGTAGTAGTGGTAGTAGTAATAGGAAAAGTAAAGCGAGATTGTTATCCAGGTTATATAACTTCTGCTGGGACGTATAATTACCCACAAAAACGACACACAAACCTAACCTAACCTCACCTAACCTAGCCTAACCTAACCTAACCTAACCAAACCTAACCAAACCTAACCTAACCTAACCTAACCAAACCTAACCTACCCTAACCTAACCTAACCTATCTTCACGTAATATCGGTATTATTATATATTACCAACAATACATATTAAATATTCCCCAGCAATAACGTCATATCTGAGGGTTGTCGACCACACCCCACCACTCTAAAAGCCAAGTACACCTTAAATTCTCAACGCCGTTCTTTAACAACCAAACTACCACCCCCCTCCCCACCCCCCCCCCCCCCAGGTCTGTGTGTGTCTCTGGGGGACTACAACTTTCAATTTCCTTTCATCTATCCTTGTCTCTGTCTTCCCCCGGGCCTCCTAGCTTCAATTTCAACTATTATTTGACCTAAGTATTACAAGTATGGCCATATTTTTTTTTTTTTTTTCGTCGTCTCTAAATGTTAATAACTCTGCTTTGACAAACATTAATTACAATTATTATCACGACTACTACAACCACCAACACGACTACTACCACTACCACCACTACCACCACCACCACCACCACCACCACCACTACCACCACCATCACAATCACAATTATAGCCACCAGTAAGAAGAAAATAAGTTGATAATAAATAAACAATAATAATAATAATAATAATAATAAAAATAATAGAGCTAAAAATATTACAAAAAACTCACCCACCCCCTCTACCCACACCCCCACACCACACCCCCCAACCCACACCCCACCCACACCCCCCACACACCCCCACCCACCCCCACCCACACCCTCTATCCACACCCCCACCCACACCCCCATCCCCCCACCCCCACCCACCCACACCACACCAAACCAAAGCAGCATTACCATGACCACAACATTCTCAGAAAAGTCAACTATATCTCCCGGAGCGAGACTCAAGCCTCCTCCTACAGTACAAATAAATCTGTGTAATTTACCTGACGAAGGAAGAACAGTGTGTGTGTGTGTGTGTGTGTGTGTGTGTGTGTGGCGGGGTCAGGAGAGGTCAATACCAAGCTAAATCGTTGACTAGATTGGTATCATTTGTTAGGATTTGCTAGACGGGGTGAAGTATTGTGGCTGATATATATATTTTACTGTTAGGGGAAGAGAGGGAGAAGGGGGGGTGGGGGGTGATGCCTCTTGGGGAGTATAGAGAGAGAGAGAGAGAGAGAGAGAGAGAGAGAGAGAGAGAGAGAGAGAGAGAGAGACTAATGTTTGGATGAGTTTACTTGCTTTAATGGGGAGGATTTGATTTATTTGGTGTGTAAACTAATGGTAATATTATTCTGATGTAAGCTTAAAGTAATGGGTTGTAAACTAACTTAAGAGAACCTAAACGCATTGTAAACTAACTTAACAACTTAAACGCATTGTAAACTAACCTAACAACTTAAACATAATGTAAACTAAATTAACAGAACAAAAACGTAGCCTAACTTAAACTTAGCGATCTGAAATTTAACCAAATCCTGTTTTCACCCGTAACGAAATTTAATCTGAACTTATTCTCATTCAATCTAAACTCAATATAACATAGTCTGGTCAGATGTTAACCTAAGATAATCTAACCTAAACCTAACCTAACTTACCATAACCTTAACCTAACCTAATGTAACTTTAGTCAAACTTAACCTATCCAAACCTAAGATGACCTAACTTAACTTTAATCGAATTTACTCTATCTTAGCCTAACCTATCGTAACCCTCATCTAACCTAACCTAACCTAACCTAACCTAACCTAACCTATCGTAACCCTCATCTAACCTAACCTAACCTAACCTAACCTAACCTATCGTAACCCTCATCTAACCTAATCTAACCTTCACCTCAATTCAGCCTAACCTAACCAAACCTTTATGGAGTTTTTGGAGAAGCCTATTCAATATTTCTCAAACAATACACTCTAGTTTAATTATCCGTGTATTGATAAATAAATAATACCTCTACTGTATATTATTACGCTATTAAAATATTACAAGAAATAATATTATTCCACGGGAGAAATATTGAAAAATTGTCGTTTAACGGGAAACTAAAATAGAAATTAGAGAACTGGGGGAAGGATTAGAGAACTGGGGGAAGGATTAGAGAACTGGGGGAAGGATTAGAGATCTGGGGGAAGGATTAGAGAACTGGGGGAAGGATTAGAGAACTGGGGGAAGGTTGAGGGAGGGTGGGGGAAATAACAACGTTGTAATCATGTTTATAAATTATCTCACTTTCCAACGTCCATTTACCTCATATGAGTAATGTACTTAAGGGATCAAGTATCCTAATTATGGTCTTAAATGAGATAATATTTTAAATTACAAGCTGTGAAGAACGAGACTACACAGACTGCACATGACACGAGGATATATAATTCAATCGGTAACGAAAACAAAACATCAGTCTGGCTTTAATAAGAATTATACTCGTTCACTTTTAAAACTCCAATCAACGTTTTGGTAAATGTTCGATAAGTCAGCGTTACAGCGTTATTAATTCTTTGACACGAATATGTGATAAATTACGTTATTAAATCGTTCATGGACAACCACTGATGACAGTATGTTCCCCGTGTATATTGTGTTCTTCTACGTATACACCTACTTTATATATTAACCTAAAGTGTTTAATATGATAAGTATAAGTTGTGTTTTATAGCCAATATATACATTACATTGCTATTAAACATCTAAAACTGAATTAATAATATTTTCCAGACTCTCACAATAAAGTATCCACTCGCTGTAAAACGAACAACCATAATAATAAACGATTTTTAATGATTTTTACGCTGTAACACTTACGCTGAAATACTATAGGTGATCACACAACATGCAAGAAATACTACTGAAGGTGATCACACGGGATATACAACACCAGAAGAAGAATTATTACAATTTACCGTAGAGTTTTGTTGTTCGCCTGGGAGTGGGGAGAGAGATGCCTCGCTGGTCCAGTTTGTTTTAGTTACGTCTCAACCTCCTAGCTACCGAGAATCACCCCATTTTTTTAAACTTGCTACTTCTATAAATATTTCTATCACTATACAGGGTTTTAAGATAGAGAAAAAATTTAGTTATTTTATATACAAGCGATCCAGCGCCATTACAAAGTCAATATCGTTATTGTAACTGGAAAATTTACTTAACAAAATGAATTAAGATGAAAAAAAAATATCCAAAAATATTTTTAAATTTACACTGAGATAAATTTAATTGGATATGATTATGTAATTTCACTCACAATATGAAATTAACATAGAGAATTTATTACTACTGAAATGTTATTATACAGGGGTATTGCTCTTCCAATTTATATTATTGTTATTATTATTATTTGGGGAATTCACAGGTTGTGGGGAGGGTTTGGAGTTTGGAGTTCAGGGTTCAGGGTTCTTGGATTCAGGGGTTCGAGTGTAAAGAATAAGGGAAGAAGGTTTCACACTCCACCGAACCAGGCGGAACCTCTTTTGCATGTTTTAGAAAGGATAGTTTTACGTCCCCTCTTCTCCCTCCTCTTCCTCCTCTCCTTCCTCACTCCTCTTTCCTCCCTCCTGCTTCCTACGCCTTCCTGGTGTTTAATATTCATTGGCTCAGACATACCCCGGGGTGTATTCACCTTTCACAATATGAATATGCAAAATAAGAGTAAATCTGATAATGTTTTGAACACGCTGACACAAATACACCCATATATGTAAAGAGAGGGAGAGGAGAGAGAGAGAGAGAGAGAGAGAATGGCAAGATGGGGTGGAAAATTCTAGGCTAAGTGACGTAGCTTAATAACTCACAATAACTCCTGACAGTTGTATTTCTCAACGAATACATAATAATATATATAATGAAGAAGAAGAACAAACTGATAAAAACAGGAAGAGAGAAACATAGGATAACTACAGTGAAACCTCTCTATAACGGACACATCTCTGTATAATCCGTTTGGGAGGTTTTACATATAACGAGCCCTCGACATAACGGACTGTCATCTCTATTGCAGTAGGTATTAGGCAGCTACCAAACAGGGAGGTACTGGGAAGATATTGGAACCATAATGTGTTGTCTAATGGTAGACCCTGCTGCCATATGTGACAAGTCCCAGGTTGATGATCTGACTTTCTGCCTCATTTACATACAATTAAAGGGTCTCAATTGATTCCCTGGCAACACAACACAACATACATATATATTATTTCTCACTATTGACTTTTTTTTTCAATTTTGGATTTATTATTATTATTATTATTATTATTATTATTATTATTATTATTATTATTATTATTATTGTTATTATTATTATTATATTTTCACCCTCAGGCCCCGATGTGGGTCAGTGACCTGTGCCTGGGTGGGCTGAACGTAATATATATATATTTTTTTTTTATTAGATGGATATTACGGATTTTCCTCCTTATATAGTCCGCCAAATAGAGGATTCACTGTATCTCTAAAAGAAGGACTGAACTCTACAAAAGATTTTCGTCAGTATTATGTAGGAGAGCCAGCGTAGTACAGGCTCACCCTTATGAACGCCATGTAACACAACTTAACAACAGAAGGTATTTTATTCACTATACAACACTGCGCTCTAGTGTATGTTAGTGTTACGTCGTCTTACCATATAGTCTACAGCTGTCTAGTCATGAACGTCGCGCGGTTGGTGAAGGAACGTTGCATTATTTTGGTGTGTTTTAGTGCCTATGTTATGTGAGTGTGTTTGTAAAGGGTGTATGAGTTCTTATTAGTATTTTAATAAAAGAAGTATTTATTTATTTATTTATTTAGAGTTGTTTAATGGTATTGTTAGTTGAGTTAGGTATATTATTATCAAAGCGACCCGAGAAGACTGGGGTGAAGCCATTGCCGCTGTACACTGCTAGCTAAGTATGCAAGATCTCTCTCTCTCTCTCTCTCTCTCTCTCTCTCTAACCTAACCTAACCTAACCTCACGTAAATATAATCTCTCTCTCTATAAATATACTTCCTTACATATAAACAGATGTCACAGGAAACATCAGAGACGTGTTGTGGTCGGGTATCCCTAGTAAGCCAGCCATTTACCACCCCCCCTCGACTGAAAATATCTGATGTGGCTCAAGTGGGTTGTTTGGGAACTATTGAAGGTCATGTGGGGGGAAAAACAACTCTTTGTGATAGGGAGTTCCGCTCAGTGCTAGTCTAGGAAATAAATTCAGTTTTTTTTTTTCCAGATCAGAATCCTTCAATTGTAGGGAGTAGGTAGTTATTATTTATAGGTTAGGTTAGGTTAGGTTAGCGTTAGATTAGGTTAGGTTAGCGTTAGGTTAGGTTAGGTTAGGTTAGCGTTAGGTTAGGTTAGGTTAGGTTAGCGTTAGGTTAGGTTAGGTTAGGTTAGGTTAGGTTAGGTTAGGTTAGGTTAGCGTTAGGTTAGCGTTAGGTTAGCGTTAGGTTAGGTTAGGTTAGGTTAGGTTAGCGTTAGGTTAGGTTAGGTTAGGTTAGGTTAGCGTTAGGTTAGGTTAGGTTAGGTTAGCGTTAGGTTAGGTTAGGTTAGGTTAGGTTAGCGTTAGGTTAGGTTAGGTTAGGTTAGGTTAGGTTAGGTTCTGTCCAAATATTCTTCAATTTCTTCTCTCCACTTTCTCTATGCTTTTTACCCTTACTACTCTCTTTCATTCTCTGTCTCTTATTCACTCACTCACTCACTCACTCACTCACTCGCTCACTCACTCACTCACTCCCCTCCCCTCCTCCTTCCTCTCCTTCGCCCACTCATCCTGGGTCATTTATCACTCGCCCTCCCTCCCTCCTTCCCTCCCTCCCTCCCTCCCTCCCTCCCTCCCTCCCTCCCTCCCTCCCTCACTCACAACTCTCTCATCTTTCTCAATCTGTTCTGGTGAATCCCCTTCCATCACCTGTCTCCGCTCTCTCTCTCTCTCTCTCTCTCTCTCTCTCTCTCTCTCTCTCTCTCTCTCTCTCTCTCTCTCATTACCTGGCCCTCTCACCACACTCTCAGCAAGCTCTCACGACCCGGGTAAAAGTGGGTTTTAATCACCGTCTCGTCAATACGGCCTCCCAGTCGTTACCTCCGGCCTCCAGTCCTTACCTCCTGCCTCCACTCCTCACCTCAGACCTCCAGTCCTTACCTCCGGCCTCCAGTCCTTACCTCCTGCCCCCACTCCTCACCTCCTGCCCCCACTCCTCACCTCAGACCTCCAGTCCTTACCTCAGACCTCCAGTCCTTACCTCCTGCCTCCAGTCCTTACCTCCTGCCTCCACTCCTCACCTCAGACCTCCAGTCCTTACCTCCGGCCTCCAGTCCTTACCTCCGGCCTCCAGTCCTTACCTCCTGCCTCCACTCCTCACCTCAGACCTCCAGTCCTTACCTCCGGCCTCCAGACTTTACCTCCAGCTGGTCTCTCCCTCCTGTTGGCCTCTTTTATCACCTACTTCCCGACTAACCTCTTCTTCCGAGAGAGAGAGAGAGAGAGAGGGAGAGAGAGACAGAGAGAGAGAGGGAGAGAGAGAGAGAGAGAGAGAGAGAGAGAGAGAGAGAGAGAGAGAGAGATAATGTATAATGAACCTTTATCTTTACCTAACATGTACACATAAAAACTTATCTGCTGACAAAGTACATATAAAAAAAAACATACCTACACACACACACACACACACATGAAAAGTTATCTTGATATACATACATACATAAAAATAATCACACACACACACACACACACACACACACACGCACCTAACCTAACCTAACCTAACCTAACCTAACCTAACCTAACCTAACCTGATATCACAAGCTAGTTTTAATGTGTATATATTTTGCTTGTTCTCTCTCTCTCTCTCTCTCTCTCTCTCTCGCTCTCTCTCGCTCTCTCTCTCTCTCTCTCTCTCTCTCTCTCTCTCTCTCTTTCTTTACTTTTGTCTTCGTCTCCTTTCATTCACCTAATTATCTTCTCCTCCTCAATCCACCCTCCTATCCCCCTCCATCTCTCCTTCCCTCTCTTTCAGCCCTCTCCTCTCTCGTTTCAAAAATTCTCCTCCTCTTCCCATTTACCTCTTCCCTCTCCCTCCTCTACCCCCTCCCTCCCTCTTCTCCCCCCCCCCCCTCCCTCCTCTTCCCTCTCCCTCCTCTTCCCTCTTTCACTATCAAATTATCTGGTGTTTTTACTCTCTTTCCCTCGCCCTGTTTACCTCTCCCACTCAAATCCCACTCTGTTTACCACCTCTCTCTCTCTCTCTCTCTCTCTCTCTCTCTCTCTCTCTCTCTCTCTCTCTCTCTCTCTCTCTCTCTCTCACACACACGTCTCTCAAAGGTAGGTAGACCATCTAGTCCAACGAAGCGAAAATGGTGATACATCTCACTGAATTACTCCGGAGATAAAACAGCCCAGGTCCCCCAACAGCTGTGGTAGGCAGAGACTCTCACGAGGTGCATATGTTGATCTGTTTCCTCCCCCTTAACTGTATGGGGTTAGTAGACTGTATTTAACTGTCTAGTCTAACCCATTTTCACCCCTTTAACAGTCTAGAATAGCCCCTTTTCATCTCCCTTAACTGTATGGGGTTAGTTGACTGTATTTAACTGGTTGGAATCACCCATTTTCACCCCTTTAACAGTCTAGAATAGCCCCGTTTCATCTCCCTTAACTGTATGGGGTTAGTAGACTGTATTTAACTGGTTGGAATCACCCATTTTCACCCCTTTAACAGTCTAGAATAGCCCCTTTTCATCTTCCTTAACTGTATGGGGTTAGTAGACTGTATTTAACTGGTTGGAATCACCCATTTTCACCCCTTTAACAGTCTAGAATAGCCCCTCTTCATCTTCCTTAACTGTATGGGGTTAGTAGACTGTATTTAACTGGTTGGAATCACCCATTTTCACCCCTTTAACAGTCTAAAATAGCCCCTTTTCATCTCCCTTAACTGTATGGGGTTAGTAGACTGTATTTAACTGGTTCGTATCACCCATTTCTACTCCTTTAAGTGGATCATGTAACCCACTCTCATTCTCCTTAACTGGTGGAGTTATTAGACTGTATTTAACTGTCTCTCATAACTCAAGAGACTCACATGATGCACAAAATAGTTACTGAATAACTATCAGACGTTACCACGAGACTGGTTATATTTTCTGTTGCCTTAAGTTATTGAGGTCAGGAAAGAATCATTGCTCTGGTGCCACTGAATTGTCTGAATCTTTGAGAGAATTGGGATCTTGGTATCAATGAATCGTGTGAATCATGATACTGAAGGCCAATTTACTTCGCGAGGACCAGTTAGTACTCTCGAGGACCAGTTAATACTCTCGAGGACCAGTTAGTATTCTCGAGGACCAGTTAGTATTCTCGAGGACCAGTTAGTGTTCTCGAGGACCAGTTAGTGCTCTCGAGGACCAGTTAATACTCTCGAGGACCAGTTAATACTCTCGAGGACCAGTTAGTATTTTCGAGGACCAGTTAGTACTCTCGAGGACCAGTTAGTATTCTCGAGGCCCAGTTAGTACTCTCGAGGACCATTTAATACTCTCAAGGACCAGTTAGTACTCTCGAGGACCAGTTAATATTTTCGAGGCCCAGGTGGAATTGCTGATCTAACCCAAGTGACACTCGAGGTTTCATGAGCTGCTTCTGATTAATGACATCCCTTGCCTGTATTGACGCTACTCAGGTGATTAATCGCCCACCATTTACACCTGACGAGAGAGAGAGAGAGAGAGAGAGAGAGAGAGAGAGAGAGAGAGAGACCCTTGACCAAGAATTTTCGGATCTGGATAATGAAAGTAGGTCAGCCAGATCCTCCTCCAAGCTTAAGGTGAGTTGGTCTCTCTCTCTCTCTCTCTCTCTCTCTCTCTCTCTCTCTCTCTCTCTCTCTCTCTCTCTCTCCCAAAAGAGATTTAATGTCGGATATATTCAAGTGGGATTTATTTTTATTTTCTACCCTTGGAGAATCTTGAATGGGATTTTTTTTTCCTAGGAGAGTTTCTAATTAATTTTTAACTCTAGGAATATCACCAAATAAGATCCCATCGTTATTATTTTTTCCCCAGGTGAGACTCCAACGCTAGATCCAATATCCTTTATATGTTCCTCCCATTTAGAAGTCATGAAGGGAAATTCATCTTGTTTTTCCCAGGCGAGCCTCCGAGGTGCTCATAACAAATAAGAGTCACAAGCCAAAGGACGCGACACCGACACGGGATCTCTATTGCTGTTAAACTTTCCTCATAAGTTATTTTTATTAGCGAGTTCTTATACAACGATGTATTGAGGTCAGGTAGAGAGGGAGAGACAGATATTTACCTGTATTGAGTAAGGCTTAATGAGAGGTACACGCGAACAGGTAAACACGTTGATTTATTTCCCTCCAAGTGTCATGTTTGTGGGTGTGTGTCTGTGTGTGTGTGTGTGTCTGTGTGTTTATGTTTTTATATATGCCTGCGAGTGTGTATATGTTATGGGTCCGTTTGTATGTATGTATGTATGTATGTATGTATGTATGTATGTGTGTATGTATGTATGTACGGTAATAATTATACCATAACAACTACACACGAACAAATACTATTATCTACACCAACAGCCAAACATAATTAAATAAACGACAGACCATAGCACACACACACACACACACACACACACACACCATGAGATATATTGAACGAGTGTGTGTAAGGCAGGAGACGGATAATAAATGGGCCACAGAGAGGAAATTAAGTAAATAAACAGAGATTGAACGAGAGGTAAGGATACACACACACACACACACACACACACACACACACACACACACACACACACACACACACTCTGTTCGTCACCTTGGCTCTGAATTCTGTACCATTATCACACTGGTTGGCTGATCGTTTACCCTGAGTAGAAATTTAATGTAGTGTTGGGAGAATATATTAAAACTCTTGTACCGTAGATATTTTGAACTTTATGTAGCTATTGAATTATCCTGTAGTTTATTGTGAGTTAGATTAGTTGTTAAATGTTAGAGGGTAATTTAGGAATTTGTTGAGGTTTACTGAGTTTGTTGTTGTTACCGTGTTACTCTTCAACAACTAAAGTCTGTTGAGTATAATTGATAGATAATTATACAGTAGTAATTATTAACCACCAAAAACTAAGCTTGTTTTGGTTATTTTAAAATACAGAATTATCCAAAATAATCCAACAAATTTGAATATATAGTTTTTAATTTAGACTTTTTTTCGATGATTCAGTAAAGATAAAATATTAAGAATTTCTCTATAAAATAAATAAAAATAATTTAATACATAATTTTCGTTTCTGTTTATAACTTTATTTAGAACAAATTATTCATATTTTTATGTTAAATTTATTCTGAATGTTTCTTTTCAAAATTCATTAACATCTTTTATAGAAATTTCATTATATATAAATAATTACATTTATTCGTTCACAAATTTCATAATGTATAGCGATTTATACAACTGACTGAAGGAAAATAAATTACCCCAGCGACCACTAATGTTTTGGTTATTGTGACTCAGATACACATATTAACTACCAGATTGGGTTATAGATTTGTCTCCTCGTTAACAATAGAATGGAACAACTCACACCCAACGTAAAATAGATATTTTCTTACGAGTATTGTATCATAAAATTCCTAGTACTTTCCTCACTCGGGTACAAACTCTCTCTCTCTCTCTCTCTCTCTCTCTCTCTCTCTCTCTCTCTGGTTGGCTGTCAAACGTAAATATTCCAGATAATATGATACTATTAGATATTTTTTCAATGGAATCCTCAGGTACAGATCAACAGATAAACCAGAATAGTTTAGTCAGCCAAGAAATATTTTCGTTTTCTCTAATGTTGACCTAAAAGAAAACTTATAAGGGATACTATGTTATTTTGATATATTAAGGGGTAACTCTTCAAGATATTTATTACACCTCTTAAATAAAACATTAGACCAATGCCAAAAGTTTAATGGGATATAATGAAATATTTGTTAGTTACAAGTGTACTATACCTGTTGTTTTATGACTAATTACAGGTGTTCCAAGTGTCCTAAATATATAAGATTACCCTACAATCATCATAGAAAACGATTCTTAACGCAAACTTAAGTAAATTGTTGCGTTTGGTTTGTGTGTGTATAAAGTGCTATGACTGTATATAATTTGACGTTTTTTTACATTTTTACCAAATATTGAGTAATTGAGTTAAGTTAACATTTGAATTGGTTACACTAGTTGTTTTATATAACGTCTACTGAATGAATATTAAATTGTGTCGTAAATGTTGTCATATTAACTTATGGTTTGTTATTGTGATTCGTTAAGAAAATTCCGGTGATTTTATTTTAGTTTTTTAATTCAAGAAACATACAAATATACAACAGGGTTATACAACTACCTTGGCCACCCCCAACACCACCACCACACTGGCCTCCACCACCACAACCACCCACATGTCTCCATCACAACCACCACCTGGCCTCTACCACCTCCTCTGGCCTCCTTCTCCTGGCCTCTACCATCCCTTGGCCTCCTTCCTCCTTCCCCCTGGCCTCCACTACCACCATCCCTTAAGGCAACGGATGCGGCGACAACTTTGAACTCTTCACCACGTGTTTCCCCCTCCCCCTCCTCCCTCCTTCCCCCTCCTCCCTCCTTCCCCTTCCTCCCTCCCTCCCCCTCCTCCTTCCCCCTCCTCCCTCCTTCCCTCCCTCCCTCCCTCCTCCCTCTCCCTCCCTCCCTTCCTCCCTCCCTCCCTCCCTCACCTGTATGTGTAAGTGAGAGGGGAGAGATGAGAGAGAGAAAGGGAGAGGAACAGAGGGAATTAGAGAGGAGAGAGATGGATAGTGAGAGGGATCGAGACAGACAGACAGACAGAGAGACAGAGAGACAGACATACAGACAAACAGACAGACAGACAGAGAGTAATTAACAAATAATGATCGCCAGGTGAGAATAGAACACCCACCATTTTATATCACTAGTTATCCAAGTTATTGTTTATATCAATTAATTACAATAATAACTATGACTACTTTTTTCCCATTTAACTTTTTTCCCATTTAAATTTTTTCCCAAATTAATAAAAAAAATAAACCATTTAAATTAGTGATTAATTATTGACAATGATTAATCACTTTCCCTCCATTACTATAAGACTTCAGGTAAAACTTGTTATAGTATGTTAATTAGGCTCAACAGGTAAGGTCTCTGAGTACAGGTAACAAGGTCTTATACTAAACTACACACAGATCATAAGACTTTTCTCTAATTAATGTCTCTTAGATTTTAAACGCTAATTATAAGTCAGATACCCAAGTGGTTTTATTAACGTCTTAACATGAAGTTTATTATTTAACGAGATAATTTAACAAACTCTAGATGGTAATTATGTATCATTAACAGTAAGGTATCGACCCCTAACTCGTGTGGTATTGTTCAATGTTTTAAATCTTGAAAAACCAAAAAAATAAAAATATTCTGGTGATTTACAGGAACATTTCTGAGGTTAAACCACTAATTTCCCTGCCTTAAACCTCCAGCCAATCAGAGTATAGATGACATAAAAACAACCAACCAATAGGAAACGAGGAAAGCGGAAGTGAGCTGCAAATTACTCTGTGCTTTGTTGTTCTAGATGATCCCACTATGGTGCTTACCTGAGGCGCCGAACGTGTACAAATAGATTTACCTCATTTAACTAACTTCTTACTTAGTTCCTACCTATTTATAACATTTCAGAACACTTAAATAACATCAAAGTTTATATATATTATGTAGTTATGGATTTATATCAATAGGGAAAAAGACTATTTAAAGTTTGACGATGATTTTTAAAACCTGGCGATAGTCTGAGGGATAAGAGGGTCGTGTGTGCGCGTGTAGCAGTGGTCGACGGTCGTGTGTTGGTCGTGTGCAGCTGGGTACTGAAGCGTGACTCCTCCACACACACATCCTGGACCCAGAGGCGGCGTGAGTGAGGCATAAAGACAGGTTGTGCGGTGTAGTCAAGTTACCTTCTTCAGTAGCGTTGTCTGTTTCGGTGAGTCTTTCTGCTGACGAAGGAGCTCTAGTGGTGCGAGTCTTAGTTATGGCACAGGCGGTGTAGACTCCCAGATCTTCACTAGTGACACAGGTGCTGTAGACTCCCAGATCTTCACTAGTGACACAGGTGCTGTAGACTCCCAGATCTTCACTCGTGACACAGTCGGTGTAGACTCCCAGATCTTCATTAGTGACACAGGCGGTGTAGACTCCCAGATCTTCACTAGTGACACAGGCGGTGTAGACTCCCAGATCTTCACTAGTGACACAGTCGGTGTAGACTCCCAGATCTTCACTAGTGACACAGTCGGTGTAGACTCCCAGATCTTCACTAGTGACACAGGCGGTGTAGACTCCCAGATCTTCACTAGTGACACAGGCGGTGTAGACTCCCAGATCTTCACTAGTGACACAGGCGGTGTAGACTCCCAGATCTTCACTAGTGACACAGGTGCTGTAGACTCCCAGATCTTCACTAGTGACACAGGCGGTGTAGACTCCCAGATCTTCACTAGTGACACAGGCTGTGTAGACTCCCAGATCTTCACTAGTGACACAGGCGGTGTAGACTCCCAGATCTTCACTAGTGACACAGGCGGTGTAGACTCCCAGATCTTCACTAGTGACACAGGCGGTGTAGACTCCCAGATCTTCACTAGTGACACAGGCGGTGTAGACTCCCAGATCTTCACTAGTGACACAGGTGCTGTAGACTCCCAGATCTTCACTAGTGACACAGGCGGTGTAGACTCCCAGATCTTCACTTGTGACACAGGCGGTGTAGACTCCCAGATCTTCACTAGTGACACAGGCGGTGTAGACTCCCAGATCTTCACTAGTGACACAGGCGGTGTAGACTCCCAGATCTTCACTAGTGACACAGGCGGTGTAGACTCCCAGATCTTCACTAGTGACAGGCGGTGTAGACTCCCAGATCGTCACTAGTGACACAGGCGGTGTAGACTCCCAGATCTTCACTAGTGACACAGGCGGTGTAGACTCCCAGATCTTCACTAGTGACACAGGCGGTGTAGACTCCCAGATCTTCACTAGTGACACAGGCGGTGTAGACTCCCAGATCTTCACTCGTGACACAGGCGGTGTAGACTCCCAGATCTTCACTAGTGACACAGTCGGTGTAGACTCCCAGATCTTCACTAGTGACACAGTCGGTGTAGACTCCCAGATCTTCACTCGTGACACAGGCGGTGTAGACTCCCAGATCTTCATTAGTGACACAGTCGGTGTAGACTCCCAGATCTTCACTCGTGACACAGGCGGTGTAGACTCCCAGATCTTCATTAGTGACACAGTCGGTGTAGACTCCCAGATCTTCACTCGTGACACAGGCGGTGTAGACTCCCAGATCTTCACTCGTGACACAGGCGCTGCAGACTCCCAGATCTTCGCGAGTGATACACACATGCACACATACATACAGTAATATCCTAACATGTGCGTCGAAATGCTGTGTTATACAGATACCTAACCTGACCTAACCTTACCTAACCTGACCTAACCTAACCTAACCTGACCTGACCTAACCTGACCTAACCTAACCTGACCTAACCTAACCTAACCTGACCTGACCTAACCTAACCTGACCTAACCTAACCTGACCTAACCTAACCTAACCTGACCTAACCTAACCTGACCTAACCTGACCTAACCTAACCTTACCTGACCTAACCTGACCTAACCTGACCTAACCTAACCTAATCTGACCTGACCTGACCTAACCTGACCTAACCTAACCTGACCTGACCTAACCTAACCTGACCTAACCTAACCTAACCTAACCTGACCTAACCTGACCTAACCTGACCTAACCTAACCTGACCTAACCTAACCTGACCTAACCTGACCTAACCTAACCTGACCTAACCTAACCTAACCTGACCTGACCTAACCTAACCTGACCTAACCTAACCTGACCTAACCTAACCTAACCTGACCTAACCTAACCTGACCTAACCTGACCTAACCTGACCTAACCTAACCTTACCTGACCTAACCTGACCTAACCTGACCTAACGTAACCTAACCTGACCTGACCTGACCTGACCTAACCAAACCTGACCTAACCTAACCTAACCTGACCTGTCCTAACCTAACCTGACCTAACCTAACCTGACCTAACCTAACCTAACCTGACCTGACCTAACCTAACCTGACCTAACCTGACCTAACCTGACCTAACCTAACCTGACCTAACCTAACCTGACCTGACCTAACCTAACCTGACCTGACCTAACCCAGTATTATATAGAGTTAATAGATACGTCATTATTATAGACTATAGTAATTTGTTATGTAATTATATATAGTTATTTAGTTATGTGATGTATTTATATTAATTTGTATTATATTGAAGAGAAACGTGTGATGAGTGAGGGGCTGTGGTGACTAGTGAGGAGCCTTGGGGAGGAGTGAGGAGCCTTGGGGAGGAGTGAGGAGCCTTGGGGAGGAGTGAGGAGGCTTGGGGAGGAGTGAGGAGCCTTGGGGTGGTGTGAGGAGCCTTGGGGAGGAGTGAGGAGCCTTGGTGAGGTACAAGTGAGAGGTGAGAGAAGATGGGAGTCCTTGAAGGCAGTGCAAGCAACAGTACTCCATCAACACCTGGCCCACTGAAGGAGAGTAGACGGGTGAGTGTCTGTCTACCTGTCATTAACTTATTACTATTATTAATATTATGATCATTTTTATTAATTAATTATTGATGTTATTATTACCTGTGTTGATATTGGATTTATTTAGGATATTTAATTTTAAGGTGATAAAAATGGCAGCGAAGGTGTGGCTATAGGGGGAGGATGGTGGTCACTAATTGTAAAAAAGAAGTAGTAGTAGTAGTAGTAGTAGTAGTAGTAGTAGTAGTAGTAGTAGTAGTGGTGGTAGTTGTAGTTTTCGTATTAGTTGTTGCAGTACTAGTGATGGTAGTGGTAATATTACATTATTTTTTATCTCTCTCTCTCTCTCTCTCTCTCTCCGTCAGTACTCACACTTTTCTCTCCGTCAGTACTCACACCTCTCTCTCCGTCAGTACTCACACCTCTCCCTCCTTCAGTACTCACACCTCTCCCTCCGTCAGTACTCACACCTCTCCCTCCGTCAGTACTCACACCTCTCCCTCCGTCAGTACTCACACCTATCCCTCCGTCAGTACTCGCACCTCTCCCTCCGTCAGTACTCACACTTCTCTCTCTGTTAGTACTCGCACCTCTCTCTCCGTCAGTACTCACACCTCTCCCTCCGTCAGTATTCACACCTCTCCCTCCGTCAGTGCTCACACCTCTCCCTCCGTCAGGTCAGGAAGCCCATCATGGAGAAGAAGCGTCGTGACCGCATCAACACTTGCCTTGACGAGCTCTCCTCCCTGCTGGCTGAGGACCGCCTGACGAAGGGTACTGAGAGCAGGAACCCCAAGCTGGAGAAGGCAGACATCCTGGAGCTGACGGTCAGGTACTGGCAGACTGTCAGGAGCATCAGCAGCGTCAGGAACATCACTAGCGGAGGAGAGGATGAAGGCGAGACGGTTGGGAAGGAAGACAGTTGTTATCTGACGGGATATAAACAGTGTATACGGGTGGTAGACGGTCTACTTAGTACCTGTCATGAGCCTGGGACAGAAACCCTCCGCCAGGGACTCCTACAGCACCTGTCCTCCCGCGTCCAAGAGCTCACTCCATCACCTACACCGTCAGAGTCGATTTCTGCTACGACAGAACACAGCGGCGACACTAAACCTGCTGAAACTATTCCATCAACTTCCTCAGCGTCTCCTGCAGCCGCTGAAGAAAACACTCCTTCTTCAGTACCTCCTCCAAAGTGCCTCACACTCGTCCCAGCTCGACTCCCCGACGGCGCCTTGGCACTTCTCCTCCAGGAAGGTCCTCTTGATAGTCAACCCTCAACGACTAACACCTCCCACCTCCTGACGACCACACAAGGCGAACAAAAGACCTCACCCGTCGAGACTCACCATCAAGACTTCCTCCGGCAGCAGAAGAACCCAGTGATCAAGGCCAAGAGCCCCCAGAAGCTTAGTGTCCCCCCCAACACGCCCCCAGGATCCCCCCCAGAGGTAGATGATGCCCCTAGTGCCACCTCCTTACCAGAACAGCGACAGGGACACGACCGGGCGAAGGAGGACCTGGTGATGATGGAAGAGGAGGAAGAGGAAGAAGAAGAGGAGGAGGAAGAGGAGAAGATGGAAGGGGAAGAGGAAGGGACGCCGATGGACTTGGGTGTTGATCGTGTATGGAGACCTTGGTAATGGACTTGTGACGTCACTGAATTTAAACGCTCCTATTGGTTACTCTAACACACACACACACACACACACACACACACACACACACACACACTATACATATGTGCATGAATAAAAAGCTATACTCGATATATATGTAGTTTTAAATCATTAATAAATACATATATATTATCTTCATTTCTTAATTATCCCCTTATGTAGAAAATGGACCCGTGAGAGAGAGAGAGAGAGAGAGAGAGAGACGAAACAAAAATATAAATACAAACTAGACAATAATAGAAAATAAAAATAATAGGAAAAAATGAATAAATGAGTAAATAAATAAATAATAAGATAAGATAAGATGAAAAATTAAGAAGACGATTAACAAACGGATAAAAATATGATAATAATAAAATAAATAAAATAGAATAAATAACTCAACTATAAAAAATAATTACGACGGAAATTAATTAAAACTAAGAAATAAATTTGTTTTCGTTATTTTCGTTGTTTAGATATTTTTTTTTTTTGGGGGGGGGGGGTTTCTGATCCCTTTGGTCACCCCTCTAAAGTTCACCCCCCCCCCCAAGGGTCACAGTTCTCCCTCCAAAAGTCACCCCTCCCCCTCCAAAGGTCACCCCTCCCCCTCCAAAGGTCACCCCTCCACAACACACACCCTCACCCCCACCCATCACCCCACCCATCACCTCCTCACCCCCCTCTCCTCCCTTTCCTCACCTCCTGCTTCTCTCAACATTTCCCTCTTCCTCCTATCTCCTCCTTCCTCCTTCCCTATTCTTTGTCCTCCTCTCTTCCTCTTTCCTCCTTCCCCCTCTCCTCTCCTCCCCCCCCCCCCATGTCGTCGTCAGTCATGCAGGAGTGTCATGCGCTGACAGACGGAATGACACCATGACTCATGACCAAGGAACTTCCAATGGTGACTCGCTAGGGGGGTAAGGGAGGGGGAGGAAGGGGAGGGAGAGGAGGCAGGGGGATGGGAGAGAAGGGAGGAAAGAGAGTCGGGGAAGCAGGGAGGTGAGGGAAGGGAAGAAGGGAAGTGGGATGCAAAGAAGACGAAGAAGAAGAAACAATAACAGCACTCACAGCACCATGGGAGGGGGCGGGGGCGGGGGCGGGGGCGGGGGCAGGCAGGGGCCGGAGTGGGCGGGCGGGAAGACAGTGGTTACTAGGGCTAATGAGGAGCCTCGATTTTCTCATCATTACCTGTCTGGTGTGTGTACCGCACGTGCTGAGGGGGGGGGGGGTAGCGCGTGTTGTGGGGGGTAGCGCGTGTTGTGGGGTGTAGTGCGTGTTGTGGGAGGTAGCGCGTGTTGTGGGGGGTAGCGCGTGTTGTGGGGGGTAGCGCGTGTTGTGGGGGGTAGTGCGTGTTGTGGGGGGTAGCGCGTGTTGTGGGGGGTAGCGCGTGTTGTGGGGGGTAGCGCGTGTTGTGGGGGGGTAGCGCGTGTTGTGGGGGGTAGTGCGTGTTGTGGGGGGTAGCGCGTGTTGTGGGGGGTAGCGCGTGTTGGGGGAGTAGCACGTGTTGTGGGGGGTAGCGCGTGTTGGGGGGGGTAGGGCGTGTTGTGGGGTGTAGTGCGTGTTGTGGGGGGTAGCGCGTCTTGTGGGAGGTAGGGCGTATTGTGGGGTGTAGTGCGTGTTGTGGGGGGTAGCGCGTGTTGTGGGGGGTAGCGCGTGTTGTGGGGGGTAGTGCGTGTTGTGAGGGGTAGTGCGTGTTGTGGGGGTAGCGCGTGTTGTGGGGGGTAGGGCGTTTTGTGGGGGTTAGCGCGTGTTGTGGGGGGTAGGGCGTTTTGTGGGGGGTAGCGCGTGTTGTGGGGGGTAGTGCGTGTTGTGGGGGGTAGTGCGTGTTGTGGGGGGTAGTGCGTGTTGTGAGGGGTAGTGCGTGTTGTGGGGGGTAGCGCGTGTTGTGAGGGGTAGTGCGTGTTGTGGGGGTAGCACGTGTTGTGGGGGAAGTGCGTGGAAGAGTGTGTGTTAGGGAGAATGGGTGCGGATAGGTGAGGGTGGATGAGGATAGCGGTGTGAGGGGGGGGGATGCTCAGGAGGGAGAGTGGATGAGTGTGGGTGACGTGATAAGAGAGGCGAAGAACTGTCACCACCAGCACCAGCAGTAGTGTGCCGCCCTTCACCAGGTCATCCCCGGGGTCCTATACAGCCTCAGGGCAGCAGCTCAAGGGCTGGTGGACCCCGAGGGCGGGAAGTGATGGCCCTGGGCGACCACCGTGTGTGTGTGTGTGTTTGTGTGTGTGTGTGTGTGTGTACTAATCTATGTATGAGCATATATTAGTTTTATATTCATATACATAGTCACATACATTATACCTACTCCTCTATTCATACACAAATATATATACCTCAAGGGTAGTATACATATGCATCACCTTGGTTCATTACACCAACATTTCCGGCCACAAGTCACCATCTACCCACCGCAACATGACACCACCTGTCATCTTCTCCTCCCCCCCCCCCCCCCACTAGGCCAGTCAGGAAAGTAGTAGTTTTAGTAGTAGTAGTAGTGTACTAACTCCAGACTACCATGACCCGGCTATAGAGGTCAGACAGTAGAAGGTTAACCCTCACAATGTGTGTGTGGCTTACCCTATAACATCGACCACGCCATGGTGTGCAAGGGGCCTCGTATACGTGAGGCATGACGAAGTAAGGGTTCTAACAGCTACTATAATGAAGGAAATCTGCCACGACGTCATGGTGGACCGCCCCTCCTGCCAGTGGACGGTGAAAACCTCCGACACAGGACTTCAAACACATCCAACGAAGCCCGTGTGGACGTCAGTGCTCGAGGATTCTGGACGCGGGGACAGCGAGCATTCTTTGACGACAGGATATTCCACCCATGGCCGCATGTCACCGTAACTTAGCTCTCGATGCTGCACATAGGAGGAACGAGAACGACAAGAGAAGGGCATATGGGGAGAGAATTCAGAACGTTGATCAAGGCAGCTTCACTCCTCTAGTGTTCACAACCTCTGGTGGGATGGGCCCAAGTGCAAGATGTTTCTACGCCAGACTCTCGGAGGTGATCTCCGAACAGAAGCAGCAGCCCAGAAGTTATGTCACAGCCTGGATGAGATGTCGACTGTCCTTCTCTCTCCTTCGGTCGGCTTTGCTCTGCCTCAGAGGAACGAGAGCATCGGCCCCAAAGCCGACAACAGTTGCAGATATTGACTGTGAGGCAACAGTCACTGAATGCCGCATAGATCTGCGGCTCAACTAACTCAACACAGACAGGATAGCTTCTTATGTATTAGGATTTTTAATATTAAGGTAATAAAATGGCGGCGAAGGTGTGGCTATTGGGGGAGGCTGGAGGCCATTAAAAAAAGT
>CAUDMG010004121.1:1037500-1045000 GCA_958450375.1 Homarus gammarus
ATGATGACGTTAACGGAGACTTAAACTATATCACTAAAGTCTCTTGAATATTTGAGAGATAGTTTGTAAGGTAAAGATATATACAACTTCCTTTACACCCACCTTCCTTCCTTCCCTCCATCCCTCCTTCCTTCCTTCCCTCCATCCCTCCATCCCTCCTTCCCTCCTTCTCACTTAGCCTGGTGGGAATCACTAACCATCAGTTCCCGGAGGCAGAGAGTAACCCATTGTTGATAAGTAAACACAGGTACAGGGCCCTTATTACAGGTGTGCTGACCTCCCTCATACAGGTACGGTGTGTGTGGTGTGTGGTGTGTGTGAGTGTGTGGTGTGTGTGTGTGTGGTGTGTTTGTGTGTGTGTGGTGTGTGTGTGTGTGGTGTGTGTGTGTGTGTGTGTGTGTGTGTGTGTGTGTGGTGTGTGTGTGTGTGTGTGTTGTCGTGTGTGTGTGTGTGTGTGTGTGTGTGTGTGTGTGTGTGTGTGTGTGTGTGGTGTGTGGTGTGTGTGTGTGTGTGGTGTGTGTGTGTGTGTTGTGTGTGTGTATGTGTGTGTGTGTAGTGTATGTGTGGGTGTGTGTGTTTGTGTTTTAATAGATGCAGAAGCAAGCAAAACGGTGACAAGAGGATGGATATGTTGAACCCCTTGAGTACGATAACTTGAGAGAGATATAAGACGCTGAGAGAGAGAGAGAGAGAGACTGAGAGACATTGTGTCACCTCTGCCAATATCTCTCACCATAAAATAAACAAAAAATAATTGGCCCAAATATTAAACAAGACCTTATACGAACAACAACACAGATGAAGGCGGATTTAGGATTTTCGTTCGACTAGAGACTTTCAGGTAATCCGGATTTATTATTATTATTTTTTTTTTACTTACTTGGGTTTATCTGGGATTTCCGGGGATAAAGGTGTATTCTTTACCTCACCTGGACTGTTTTGACATAACACCTGTCAGTCACACCTGTTTGCCGTCACACCTGTCACACCTGTTTGCCGTCACACCTGTCAGTCACACCTGTTTTGCCGTCACACCTGTCACACCTGTTTGCCGTCACACCTGTCACACCTGTTTGTTGTTACTCCTTCACGCCACCACTTTATACGTGTTTTAATGAACGTCGGAGGCATTCCTGGGAAAATAAATACGTGTATGTTTTTTTTTATTCCTAGGAAGTACAACGATTTTATTATTATTATTATTATTTTATTATTTCTTGTACATATTTTCCTCTGTCTTGATTTTTCTTGAATTATTATTATTAAACCCAACAGCATAAACAAAGTAAAGTCTGTTTGTTTGTTTGTCTGAGGCTTAAAGAAACAAACATTAATAATAAGACAAATACAGGTGTGAATACAGGTGTGAATACAGGTGTGAATACAGGTAACTACTCAAGTCCGTTCACCTCTCTCTCCCGAACCCCGTGAGATTCAGACTTGTGAATCCGAATCATTTATGGACAGAATCATGTATCAGGTGTAGTTGGGGGGGGGGGGGTTAATTACACACAGGTAGAGGTAACAAGGTATCTAATTAACGTTAAGTAAACTCTATGTAATTACTATCATTATACGTTATACGGTTTATGTATTATGAAAAAGGAGTATTATTATTTTATCTTCATTATAATTATGTCAATGTTACAGGGATAATAAAAACAGGAGATATTAAAACGTTGCCCATTTAATTTACATTACATAAAATTATTCATACACAACTACATCGTTATACATCATATCCATAACAAAAACAAGCAAAAAGATCAATGTTTTTTTTTGTTTTTTGTTTTTTTTTTTGGTCAATAACGAACGCTATGGTCAAAAAGGGAGAGAAAAAAGAAGTATTTGGCAACCGTTCAAGGGGGGGGTTGGGGTGTCAGGGGGCGCGGTGCCTCAGATGGCTGCGAGGCCTCGTAGAGTGAGGAGGTGGTGGTGGTCGTTGTCGTCGTTGGAGCATCATGGGTCTACAGCCAGGGAACATGACTAGACCTAAGCTGACACGCCCTCCTAGTGAGACCAGGAAGGTGAGTTTTGACCAACAATATTATTTTTTGGTGAGATAATGTTCAAGTTATTATTATTATTGTTATTAGTTATTATTATTATTATTATTATTGTCATTATTATATTTTATACTATTTATTATTATATTATATTATATTATTGTCATTATTATTATTATTATTATATTATATTATATTATTATTATTATTATTATTATTATTATTATTATATTATTATTATCATTATTATTATTATTATATTATTATTTTTTTTATTTATTATTATTATTATTATTATTATTATTATTATTATTATTATTATTATTATTATTATTATTATTATTATTATTATTATTATTATTATTACTATTATTATTATTATTATTATTATTATTATTATTATTATTATTATTTCTAAACCATGTAAATATTCATATAGGTCAACTAACATGAATACACATTTGTTGACATTTCAGTTCAAATACATCTACTGACACTTATATCAGTACAGTGTTACAATATATCAGACAGTCACACTTACACCTGTCTCAGTATGGGGACAACCAGGTGTGTGAGACAATATGACACAACGGACGAAGGATTTTGACAACCTTGCCAAGACAACAGGAGTCCTATTGATTATAGTCATCGGTCACCTCTGTGTGTGTTGGACAAATACTTCCCATTAAACACCTGTGATTAACTATAGTTTACACACCTGTTATTGTTGGTGTCGATGTGTTACATGTTAAGAAAATGATAATAATAATAATAATAATAACTAATAATAATAATATTAGTAATAATAATAACAATGATAACGATACTAATAATAATAATAATAATAATAATAATAAAAACAGTAACAATAATAATAATAACAATAATAATAATAATAATAATAACAATGATAACAATACTAATAATAATAATAATTATAATAATAATAATAATAATAATAATAATAATAATAATAATAACAGTAATAATAATAATAATAATAATAATAATAATAATAATAATAAAAATAATAATAATAATAATAATAAAAATAATAATAAAATAATAATAATAATAATAATAATAATAACAATAATAATAATAATAATAATTATAATAATAACAATAATAATAATAATAATAATAATAATAATAACAGTAATAATAATAATAATAATAATAATATTAGTAATAATAATAACAATAATAATAATAATAATAATAACAATGATAACAATACTAATAATAATAATAATAACAGTAATAATAATAATATTAGTAATAATAATAATAATAATAACAGTAATAACAATATCAGATACTACCTGTCACTCACCGTCAAAAACTCACATCATTGACTAGTACTACCCGTCACTCACCATATACCTGTCCATTCCTGTCATGTACCTACCATTGTCACTCATAACCTGTCAGTACCTGTAACTACCTGAATGTACTGTCCCTCTCACTACTAGGGTGACAGGTACCAGGTGTGCTGTCGGGTACCTACTGGCTTCTGTTACTGTGTGTGTGTGTGTGTGTGTGTGGTGTGTGTGTATGTAATAATAATAATAATAATAATAATAATAATAATTGACTGTTTATTGAAAGGTCATGGCAGTCTGAAGGCTGAGAATATACAGTTACATAATTGGGGAATGGGTCTCTTGAGTTACAAATAATATACAAGTAACATAAGTGACACAAATATGATATATAATAACTAGGTGTGTGTGTGTGTGTGTGTGTGTCTTGCAGTTGATGTTACATAGTACCTGTCACACAACACCTGTCATAAGGTAGCACCACCTGTCATAATGTAACACCTCCTGTCATAAGGTAACACAACACCTGTTATAAGGTAACACAACACCTGTCATAAGGTAACACAACACCTGTCATAAGGTAACACATCACTTGTCATAATTTAACGCAACACCTGTCTTAAGGTAACACCACCTGTCATAAGGTAACACCACCTGTCATAAGGTAACACAACACCTGTTATAAGGTAACACAACACCTGTCATAAGGTAACACAACACCTGTCATAAGGTAACACATCACTTGTCATAATTTAACACAACACCTGTCTTAAGGTAACACCACCTGTCATAAGGTAACACAACACCTGTCATAAGGTAACACAACACCTGTCTTAAGGTAACACCACCTGTCATAAGGTAACACCACCTGTCATAAGGTAACACAACACCTGTCATAAGGTAACACAACACCTGTCATAAGGTAACACAACACCTCTCATATGGTAACACCTCCTGTCATAAGGTAACACCTCCTGTCATAAGGTAACACCACCTGTCATAAGGTAACATCTCCTGTCATAAGGTAACACCACCTGTCATAAGGTAACACCTCCTGTCATAAGGTAACACCACCTGTCATAAGGTAACACATTGTTGTGGTCCACAGATCAGGAAGCCGTTGATGGAGAGGAAGAGGCGGGAGAGAATCAACACGAGCCTCAACGACCTGGCCAGACTGCTGACGGAGGCCCACCTGGTGAACGCGGAGGCCCCTGGTAAACAGACCAAGCTGGAGAAGGCCGACATCCTCGAGCTCACCGTCAAGCACCTCCTCAGACTTAAGGGCCGCGGCGACGTCTCCAGTAGCAGCTCGAAGGGTGCTGATGTCTCCTCTTTGGGTCACAGCAGCTCCCAGGGCAGCGTGGACCCCGCCTCACCGGCCAGTGGCAACTCCCAGGGCGCCGGTACTACGCCTCCCTCACAAGCCGCTGGGGAGCTACAGAGAGTGTGTGCCTCGTCAGGAAGCCCCGGGCCACAGGGGGACGTTGCATCTCAAAGTGACACTGTTTCACAAGGTGGCAGCGTGGCACAGGAAGGTAGGAGCCCCCAGGGTGTCGCTGTTCCTGACGGCGGCGGGTCATCTCAGGATGCCACGAACGACAAACTCTCCACCTTGAAGGTCGTCCAAGACACGACACCGACGACTCGTGGCTCTGAGAACGACGAGAACTACAGGCTGGGGTTCAGGAGGTGCATGAGTGCCATCGACAGTGTCATGAGGCAGAACCAGGAGTGCCAGAGTGACAATATCCGCCCGAGGCTGCTACAACACCTTCACAGTTTCCTTAAGATGCTCGACACCAAGAGCTCCTCCACGGCTCAGGTGCCAGCTGACGGTGCCAGTACGTCCTCTTCTACAGGCACATCCCAGCCAGCAGCGGCCACCACTATCTCAGCCGAGGGTGTGTCTTCCAATCCTCCACAAGTGATGGGGCTGACGCTGGTTCCAACGCGTCTTCCAGGTGGGAGTTGGGCCTTCGTCATCCAGGGCGGCCTCGACACCTCACTCCTGCTGCAGACTGCTGAAGACGCCATCAGATCTAACACCCAGACGCTACCGAATGTCAGCGTGAAAAGTGTAAAGAGTGAAAAGCCTCCCACCCACACCCAGCCACCCAGCACCACGTGTTCAGGTGTGCAGACGCCGGTGGAGCCTCCCAGGGCAGCTAAGATAGACCCTGGGAAGATGAAGCAAGAGAGAAGTAAGATGGAGATAAAAAGTGACGCTTCAAAAGAAATCTGCACAGTTGAACACACACCTGCGGGACCACCACAGCACACACCTGCGGGACCACCACAGCACACACCTGCGGGACCACCACTGCACACACCTGCTGGACCACCACAAGCTGCCTCACCAGTGAGCACCGTGGCGAGCAGCGTCTCCACCACCAGAGTGTCTGACTCACCCTGCTCCACACTTGCTAACTCATCACTAGAGTTACTCTCTCAACCTACAACAAAGTCACCAGGAGTTGAGAATCTACATCGTCTGCCTCCAACACCGCCGACGCCACCCACGGGAGGCATCCTGTCACGGCGCTCTCCTACACTGTTCACGCCAACCACCTCCAGAGGCCCCAGCGTCGTCCGTGTACCTCACCTGAGAGTCCCTCCAACAACAACAACAAGTACTCACCACCTGCCTCCAACACCTCCAACACCATCACCACAGCGAAAGGCTCTCCATCAAATCACCAACACCACGACACCAACTAGTCAAGCCCTCACCAAGATCAAAGACTTCTCAACACCGTCCATCACTGTCCATCGAGTAACTACCTCTCAGTACCTGCCTGTCACACCTTCAGGGCCTTCGTCAGGTGTGTGTACCGTCCACACACTGACACCTGTCGACACACCTCGCAGTTACACCATCCAGACGCTGCCGCAGGTGTTCTTGTCAACCCCCACCACTAGTCCAAGCCTCTACATGCTGCCCCCCACCCCCGCCACCCCTACAGCACTCCTCCCCCTCCAGCAGGCAGCTCCTCCCTCAAAACAATCTCCACCGTCTCCTCCACCGTTGTGGCCGCTGTTCACACGACCCCGAGTGTTGGCGATGGAGGAGGAGATGAGAGAGATTGAGGAAGAGAAGGAAGATATGGACGTGTTGATGGTGGGGGGTGCTGGAGGGCGGGTGGAGGGGGGGAGACAACAGGAGAATGACCTGCCCTTTGACCTGTCCCTGAGGAGAATGTGGCGGCCCTGGTGAAGTGATCTTAACCTTGGTGATTGTAGTGACCTGAATGGTGACCCCTGGTAATCAATATAGTGATTTAAACATTATATATAGTAACCATAAGAGGAAGAGGTGATCATGGTGACTCCTAGTGAGCCAATATAATGGTGAAATTATGAGTATAGTGACCCTATCGTCCTGGTGAAGTGTATAGTGACCCTATCGTCCTGGTGAAGTGTATAGTGACCCTATCGTCCTGGTGAAGTGTATAGTGACCCTATCGTCCTGGTGAAGTGATCAACAGAATAATCTCACCAAATCTCACGATAATTGGGTCATTAATGGTGATCCAAATGTGTTTTTCTTCCTGACTCACAGTTAATTCCTCACGACTCTTTAATGACTCAAAGTGGTGACCGTAGTGACTCATACAGTGACCTGGTAACCGTAGTGGTGAACTTAGCAAATTGTGGTTAAATTAGCGAATTGTTCGGATACGTTCGGATATATTCGGATACGTTCAGATATGTTCGTAAATATTCGGATATAATCGGATAAGTTCGGATATGTTCAAAACCGACAAGTTATACTCAGACTACCACACAGCCCAGCCCACATCTGACGCTCACTGACGTACCGACGGCTGCACGACGTAAAGTGACTTACGACTTCCCACACTCTGAAACTATTCTCGTATGGTCGTAAATTTCATTGTTAACTGAGAATATATTATACTTCGACCTCCTTCCCTCAACTAGCTCCCTTCACTCACTAGCTATCTCTTCACTAGCTCTCCTTAACTAGCTCCCCCTCACTAACATATGCCTAAAAAAATCAATGAAATGCAATAGACCTAAGTTGACTTCTCGTGACCTCTCGTGACCTTTTGTGACCTCTCGTGACCTCATGACCTTTTCTCTTCCCTGTTCTGTCTATGATTTTTTTTCTAAGATTATTATTATTATTATTATTATTATTATTATTA
>CAUDMG010004121.1:1055000-1090000 GCA_958450375.1 Homarus gammarus
AGGTCAGCCTCTCATGTGATCAATTAAAGAAGCCGTTTACTCGCTCTCACCCTTCCACCAGTCCCATCTTATTGGGTTCCTTTGAGTCCCTTATTGACAACGGGGGGGGGGGGAGGGGGCAGGGGGGAGGGGGGGGAACCTGCTCCTCCTCCTTCGCTGGGAGAAAATACCTGCAGGGAGGTCATCGTCGGCGGGAGGTTGATGGCTGGAGGGGGGGGGGGAGGGAGGTAGGGTAGAAAGAGGGAGATGCTGGGGGGAAAAGGTAAAGGAGGGGGGGAAGAGGTAGAGGAGGGGGGAAGATGTAGAGGAGGGGGGGAAGAGAGGAAGGCTTGGGACAGGATAGAGGGGATAGGTTAAATGAGGTGAGTAAGGCAGGAGACGAGGTTGAAGGGACAGGGAGGAGGGAGGGAGAGGGAAGGGAGAGGGAAGGGAGAGAGAAGGAAGTGGGAAGGGAGGATAGAAAGAAGAGAGAGAGGAGAATGGGGGGGGGGTGAGGACGATTTCATGGGTGTTGCGACGGATTTAGTGGCCAGTGATGTGTTTTCATTGAACCTGTCCTCAAGAATGTGTCTGGTTGGTGGAGTCGTCAAGGTGTTCCTAAAGGAGGTTGACGAGACCTTCTATAGTTTGTAATAGTTTTTTAATAGTGTAATGCTATTTGTCTGATTATATTAATGGGTTTTTTTATATTTATTTACTAATGGGGGCTCATATACTTGTGTCCTTTGTGATGTTAGATGATAAATAGTGATAGGAAACAAACTTTGGATCATTCATAGCAGTTTAAAGTATCCTTCAACAACGCCCTCGCCGTCAAACACACTCCTAGGATCCTCACAAAAAGACATCCTTGTCTCTGGAAGATCCTAAAGTTCCTGCAAATGGGGAGAGTTTTGGCTACCTAATCGAGTTTCAAGTTCCATCAAAAGTTCCAATATTGTGGCCGGTGTCTCAGAGGTAAGAGGCGACAACAGGGTCTTTTGTCCCTTGTAAAAAAAAAAATTAAAAAAGACCTGAAACTCCTGCAAGAAGAGTTTTTTCTTTACGTAGTCTTTCCGAACACCACAAACGACGCCCCCCCCCCCCCCCTCACCACCTCCCTCCACGTCTTGATGAACTCTTTGTCGTCGGCATAATAAGTTTCTGCAAGAGTCTTTAACATTCCTCGCTAAGACGGATTTAAGGTCAACGTTTTCTTAATTCAGAGGCGACGGACGACAGACCTCCTCGTCCCTCTTAACAACGTCTTGGACAAATCATCCCCACAAGACCGTCTGGTGGAGGCTTTTGTCGACACATCGTTCATGCAAGAGTTTTAAGCGTTCACACTAAGTCGGATTTATGAGAGGATTTTCTAAGAACGATGAGGAGGAGGAGGAGGAGGAGGAGACAAGAAGAATGCCAAACATTCCTCGGAGACATTCTGGTCATTCCACGAGGTTCCGGCGGTGTGTGTGTGTGGCAGAGGAGGGCCCCGGGAGCTCTTGTTGAGGTCCCCGTCGGTCGGAACCTTCTGATCTTGGATTACGCGGCCAACTTGACGGGCGGAGGAGCCAACCGTCCCCAGACCCGTCCTGAACTACCTGCATCTGACCCGGCTACCCCCTCCACCCTCCCCTCCGTGAAACATCTACCCAATACCCATCCTAGTACCTACCACCTCACCACCTCACCACCTCACAACCTCACCACCCACCACCTCACCACCTCACCACCCACCACCTCACCACCCACCACCTCACCACCCACCACCTCAAGTGATCCCAGTGGCCCGACCTGTTCCTCTCAGGGCCATGGTTCAGGGCCTGGTAATCATAGGGTCGTTTTTCAAGGATTTCTGGTTTAGGTCTTAGTGGTCCTCGGCCCATTAGTAGTGGTCCTAGTGGTCCTGGACCCTTTAATCTAGGTCTTAATGGTCCTAGGGTCATTAATAAAGGTATTAGTAGTCCCAGGGCCATTTAGTCAGGGTCTTGGTGGTCCCAGGGCCAATTAACAGAGCCTAGATAGTCCATATATGCTGGTTAGTCTCTCAGGGCCATGGAGTCTTTGCTCAACCCCCCCCCCCCTCTATATTCAGGGCCTGACCCACGTATCCGACCCTGACGACCCTTGAACCCTGAACTGTACCTCAGGACCTCCCAAAGGATGTCAGACCTCTCTCTCTTTCTCTTTCTCTCTCTCTCTCTCTCTCTCTCCAGCCCTAATCCCCTTACTTCAGGTCCATCAACCAAGCAAGTCCTCAGCTTCTATTGCTCTTAAGTAATGTGTGTGTGTGTGTGTGTGTGTGTGTGTGTGTGTGGTTAATAATAAGTACGATGTTGGTATATATTTGTACATACTCTTAGGTACAGGTATACACAGGTACAGGTATACACAGGTACAGGTATACACAGGTAGACACAATAGAGAAAACCTGACCTTATACCTGTACGCTTGTGAGATTAGTTACCTACCTGTGTGAAAACCAGGTCTCTCTCTCTCTCTCTCTCTCTCTCTCTCTCTCTCTCTCTCTCTCTCTCTCTCTCTCTCAATACCTTTCATCTCCCTCTCTTCCTTCTTCCCATACCCCTCCCCCCTCACCCCTCCCCCCCTCACACCTCCCTCCTCACCCCTCCCCCCTCACCCCTCCCCCTCACCTCGCCCCTCACCTCTCCCTACCCCCATCCCCCCCTACCCCCCCCAAGATGGTTGCTTCAGTGGCCCTTTAACAAAACACCGGAAGAACTGTGTGTAACGTCTTCTGTGTGTGTGTGTGTGTACGTGTGTGTGTGTGTGTAACGTCTTCTGTGTGTGTGTGTGTCTGTGTAACGTCTTCTGTGTGTGTGTGTCTGTGTAACGTCTTCTGTGTGTGTGTGTGTGTGTGTGTGTGTGTGTGTGTGTGTGTGTGTGTGTGTGTGTAACGTCTTCTGTGTGTGTGTGTGCGTGTGTGTGTGTGTGTAACGTCTTCCCTGTGTGCGTGTGTGTATGTGTGTGTGTGTCTCTAATACTTTCCTTGCGTGTGCTTGTGAAATCTAACCTAACCTAAACCTAACATGAATTGTGTTGTGTTTGTGTACAACCTGCTCCATTACCCACATGAATCTGACCGACGTATATGTATGTATGTGTGCGTGTGTGCATGTATATGTACGTGTACATGTATATGTGTATGTATATACGTATATGTATGTATATGTGTGTGTGTGTGTGTGTGTGTTTACATATATGTATATGTACTGTCAATGAATATGATGCAAATCTTTGTGTACGAACCTCTGTCCTGCATGGCAGTGAACAGTGACATTATCCATATGAATCTGACCTCTATACATTTATAGTTGTTAATGAATATGATGTATTTCTTTGTGTATGAACCTCTGTCCTGCGTGGCAGTGAGAAGTGATACCACCCTCAGTGTCAAGACCTGACTGAATTACTCAGAATAGGCAAACTGTACTACAAGCTCTGCCAATAAATTTGTTAAACTAAAAAAAAAAAGCTCCACGTGGCTCTCTCTCTCTCTCTCTCTCTCTCTCTCTCTCTCTCTCTCTCTCTCTCTCCCAGGTTTCATATGTCTGTCCCACAATGCCCCGGAAAACCCACGTGAGAGGCAAAGAAAACGAGAGACGGGTCCCCAACGGCTCTCTCTCTCTCTCTCTCTGTCTCTCTCTCTCTCTCTCTCTCTCTCTCTCTGTCTCACTCAATGTACATTTTTTAGTCTTTTAGTGTGTGTGTGTGTGTGTGTGTGTGTGTGTGCAACAGACAGCGGCAACAGGTGTAACAGTAGAAGATAACAGGTGTGACAGAAGATGATAACAGGTGTGACAGTAGAAGATAACAGGTGTGTCAGAAGATGATAACAGGTGTAACGGTAGATGATAACAGGTGTGACAGAAGATGATAACAGGTGTAACAGTAGATGATAACAGGTGTGACAGAAGATGATAACAGGTGTAACGGTAGATGATAACAGGTGTAACAGAAGATGATAACAGGTGTAACAGTAGATGATAACAGGTGTAACAGAAGATGATAACAGGTGTAACAGTAGAAGATAACAGTGTAACAGATAACAGGTGTAACAGTAGATGATAACAGGTGTAACGGTAGATGATAACAGGTGTAACAGATGATGATAACAGGTGTAACAGAAGATGATAACAGGTGTAACGGTAGATGATAACAGGTGTAACAGAAGATGATAACAGGTGTAACAGTAGATGATAACAGGTGTAACAGAAGATGATAACAGGTGTAACAGTAGAAGATAACAGTGTAACAGATAACAGGTGTAACAGTAGATGATAACAGGTGTAACGGTAGATGATAACAGGTGTAACAGATGATGATAACAGGTGTAACAGAAGATGATAACAGGTGTAACGGTAGATGATAACAGGTGTAACAGAAGATGATAACAGGTGTAAAAGATGATGATAACAGGTGTAACAGAAGATGATAACAGGTGTAACGGTAGATGATAACAGGTGTAACAGAAGATGATAACAGGTGTAACAGTAGATGATAACAGGTGTAACAGAAGATGATAACAGGTGTAACAGTAGATGATAACAGGTGTGACAGATGATGATAACAGGTGTGACAGAAGATGATAACATGTGTAACAGATGATGATAACAGGTGTAACAGTAGATGATAACAGGTTTAACAGAAGATGATAACAGGTGTAACAGAAGATGATAACAGGTGTAACAGATGATGATAACAGGTGTAACAGTAGATGATAACAGGTGTAACAGTAGATGATAACAGGTGTAACAGATGATGAAAACAGGTGTAACAGATGATGATAACAGGTGTAACAGAAGATGATAACAGGTGTAACAGTAGATGATAACAGGTGTAACAGAAGATGATAACAGGTGTAACAGAAGATGATAACAGGTGTAACAGAAGATGATAACAGGTGTAACAGTAGATGATAACAGGTGTAACAGATGATGATAACAGGTGTAACAGATGATGATAACAGGTGTAACAGAAGATGATAACAGGTGTAACAGTAGATGATAACAGGTGTAACAGATGATGATAACAGGTGTAACAGATGATGATAACAGGTGTAACAGATGATGATAACAGGTGTAACAGTAGATGATAACAGGTGTACCGGAAGACGATAACAGGTAATTGCATCATCGTCAGCAACAGGAACATCATTGTCAGCAACAGGATAATTTTCGTCAGCAGTCCTCTGTGGCTGACACCTATAGGATCATTGGGTCCTTTATGGCTGACACTGGGTCCTTTATGGCTGACACTGGGTCCTTTATGGCTGACACTGGGTCCTTTATGGCTGACACTGGGTCCTTTATGGCTGACACTGGTTCCATTATGGCTGACACTGGTTCCATTATGGCTGACACTGAGGTCGTTGGTCCTGTATGGCTGACACTAGACTCGACATGGCTGACTATCAAGCCATCCATCAGCAGCTGACAGTCTTTAACGCTAAAAACCACAGCTTCCTGACGCCTCCTCCTCCTCCTCCTCCTCCTCCTCACTCTCCCTTTCCTCCTCCTCTTCCTCCTCCTCCTCCTTCCTTTCCTCCTCCTCCTCCTCCTCCTCCTCGTCCTCCTCCTCCTCCTTCCTTTCCTCCTCCTCCTCCTCTTCCTCCTCCTCCTCCTCCTCCTCCTCCTCTTCCTCCTCCTCCTCCTCCTCCTCCTCCTCCTCCTATTCTTCCTCCTCCTCTTTTCCTTTCCTCCTCCTCCTCTTCCTCCTCCTCCTCACTCCCTTTCCTCCTCCTCTTCCTCTTCCTCCTTCCTTTCCTCCTCTTTCCCTTTCCTCCTCCTCCTCCTCTTCCTCCTCCTCTTTCCCTTTCCTCCTCCTCCTCCTCCTCCTCCTCCTCCTCCTCCTCCTCCTCCTCTCCTCCCCACCCTCTCTTCTCCTCCTACCCCATCCCTCCATCTCTATGTCCGTCCGACCCTCTATTGCCTCTCTCCGCTCTGTTATCGGACGGAACTGGAGAGTATTAATCACATTTGACCAAAGGAGCAGAATCTACCGTTGGACAAAACCGCTGGACACAATTAGCCTTCGTTAAGATGGTGTCCGACCTGACCTCAAGAAATTCTGGACACTCTTTAGGTTCGAGGATCTCTCTTGTTAACCTCTCAATGGTGAAGTTGAGTGGGGTCTTGGAGGTTAACTGGATTCATACTGGAGGTTGTTGGAGATGTCTAGGTTCACTGGACTCATTTTGGAGGTTGAGTACCTAAAGACCTCCTCGTGGATGTCGTATGACTGGAACGGCCTCATAGGTGTCTGAGGTCATTAGAGAACACCTGAAGCCCTGAAGTGTGATGTGAGTGAAAGTTTCCTGATGGTCTATAACTTTCTTGAGGCTTAATAGAGACTCTTCTGAAGTGGCTAGACTTAATAGAGACTCTTCTGAAGTGGCTAGACTTAATAGAGACTCTGCTGAAGTGGCTAGACTTAATAGAGACTCTTCTGAAGTGGCTAGACTTAATAGAGACTCTGCTGAAGTGGCTAGACTTAATAGAGACTCTGCTGAAGTGGCTAGACTTAATAGAGACTCTTCTGAAGTGGCTAGACTTAATAGAGACTCTTCTGAAGTGGCTAGACTTAATAGAGACTCTTCTGAAGTGGCTAGACTTACTAGAGACTCTTCTGAAGTGGCTAGACTTAATAGAGACTCTTCTGAAGTGGCTAGACTTAATAGAGACTCTGCTGAAGTGGCTAGACTTAATAGAGACTCTGCTGAAGTGGCTAGACTTAATAGAGACTCTTCTGAAGTGGCTAGACTTACTAGAGACTCTTCTGAAGTGGCTAGACTTAATAGAGACTCTTCTGAAGTGGCTAGACTTAATAGAGACTCTGCTGAAGTGGCTAGACTTAATAGAGACTCTGCTGAAGTGACTAGACTTAATAGAGACTCTTCTGAAGTGGCTAGACTTACTAGAGACTCTTCTGAAGTGGCTAGACTTAATAGAGACTCTCCTGAAGTGGCTAGACTTACCAGAGACTCTGCTGTAGGTTGTCTCAGCTGACTGGAGGCTCTTGGCATGGGTTCAATGGGACAGAACCTTCACTGTGATGTCCCAGAGCCTTCCCGTCTCATCCGTCAATACCGGATAGAGTCTCGGAGTCTATGTGTTAGTTCCAAGGCCAGATAGATCTCCCGGGGACCATATAGGGGGCCGGATAGGTCTCCAAGGGGTCATTATTAAGCTCCCTAGGGCCGGATAAGTCGCTACATTTGTACGTTACCTTGGCAACTGATGGTTCCATGAGAGGCCAAGTGTACGCTTCCTAGGTACGGTGTTGACTGTTAAAAGGTCGGTAAAAATCTCTTCAGCCACACCGGATATGTCTTTCAGAAATCATTTGTAAGCTTCCTGAGGCCCGGATAGGTCTTTGAAAAGATGTTGTAACCTCCCTGGGGGCCAGATATCTCTCATAGGGGGGGGAGGGTAGTTAGGGGGCATTTTAACTCTCCCTAGGACCCGGATAGGTGATCTTAAGGGCCATTTACAATCTCCCTGGTGACGGGTAGTTCTCTCAATGGCCATTTTTAACGCTTCCTGGAGAGAGAGAACCGCTGGAAGTGTTCGTGTTTGTGTTGGTTGATGAGCCGGGCGTGTCACCTCCCCGGCCATGACCCTCTGCTTTTTACCTGCCAGGGGTAGCGGGGGGAAGGGAGAGGCGGTCGGAGGGGGGTGGGGAAGGGGGAGAAGAGGAGGAGGGAGGGTCCGGAGGGGGAGGGTAACGGGAGGAGGGAGGGTCCAGGGGAGGGAAGGAAGGAAGAAGAAGGACAGGTAGGGGAGGGAGAGAGGGGGACGCACCTCGACTCTTTCTTGTCCTGTTGGTCATAAACTTGTCACCGGAAGTACAGGATAAAGTTCTTGAGTTACTTGAAGGACTCCTTAGTGTATATGGTCTATCTCTCTCATGTTCCTTCCCTCCCCTTCCCTCCCCTTCCCTTCCCTTCCCATTCTCCTTCTCCTTCTCTTCCACCGGACAAATACACACACCCCTTAACCTCCGACTCCACCCTTCCCACCCCTCTCTGTGCCCCCTTTACCACCCCTCTCTGTGCCCCCTTTACCACCCCTCTCTGTGCCCCCTTTACCACCCCTGTCTGTGCCCCCTTTACCACCCCTTAAGGGCCTACATTACCCCTTATCTCAGCCCCCAGCGTGACATACACCACCCAAGGGTGCCGCCAGGTGTATGGCTCACAATATATGTGTACGTGTATGTGTATGTGTGTCTGTATATGTATGTGTATATGTACGTGTATGTGTATGTGTGTGTGTATGTGTATGTGTACGTGTACGTGTATGTGTATATGTGTGTGTATGTGTATGTGTACGTGTATGTGTATGTGTGTGTGTATGTGTATATGTACGTGTATGTGTATGTGTGTGTGTGTATGTGTATGTGTACGTGTATGAGTGTCTGTATATGTATGTGTATATGTACGTGTATGTGTGTCTGTATGTGTATATGTACGTGTATGTGTATGTGTACTTGTATGTGTGTCTGTATGTGTATGTACACACACAGTGTAAGTGTGTCACAATATAAGTGTGTCACAGTATAAGTGTGTCACAGTGTAAGTGTGTCACAGAGTAAGTGTGTCACAGTATAAGTGTGTCACAGTATGAGTGTGTCACAGTATGAGTGTGTCACAGTGTAAGTGTCACAGTATAAGTGTGTCATAGTATAAGTGTGTCACATTATAAGTGTGTCACATTATAAGTGTCACAGTGTAAGTGTGTCACGTTATAAGTGTGTCACAGTATAAGTGTCTCACAGTATCAGTGTGTCATAGTATAAATGTGTCACAGTGTAAGTGTATCATAGTATAAGTATGTCTCACTATAAGTGTGTCATAGTATAAGTGTGTCACAGTGTAAGTGTATCACAGTTCAAGTGTGTCACAGTTCAAGTGTGTCACAGCATGAGTGTCACATTATTAGTGTGTCACAGTGTATGTGTGTCACAGTATAAGTGTGTCACAGTATAAGTGTGTCATAGTATAAGTGTGTCACAGTATAAGTGTGTCATAGTATAAGTGTCACAGTGTAAGTGTGTCACAGTTCAAGTGTGTCACAATATGAGTGTCACATTATAAGTGTGTCACAGTGTAAGTGTGTCATAGTATAAGTGTGTCACAGTATAAGTGTGTCATAGTATAAGTGTGTCACAGTATAAATGTGTCACAGTATAAGTGTGTCATAGTATAAGTGTGTCACAGTATAAGTGTGTCATAGTATAAGTGTCACAGTGTAAGTGTGTCACAGTTCAAGTGTGTCACAATATGAGTGTCACATTATAAGTGTGTCACAGTGTAAGTGTGTCATAGTATAAGTGTGTCACAGTATAAGTGTGTCACAGTATAAGTGTGTCACAGTATAAGTGTCTCACAGTATCAGTGTGTCATAGTATAAGTGTGTCATAGTATAACTGTGTCACAGTATAAGTGTGTCATAGTATAAGTGTGTCACAGTATAAGTGTGTCATAGTATAAGTGTGTCATAGCATAAGTGTGTCACAGTATAAGTGTGTCATAGTATAAGTGTGTCACAGTATAAGTGTGTCATAGTATAAGTGTCACAGTGTAAGTGTGTCACAGTTCAAGTGTGTCACAATATGAGTGTCACATTATAAGTGTGTCACAGTGTAAGTGTGTCATAGTATAAGTGTGTCACAGTATAAGTGTGTCACAGTATAAGTGTGTCACAGTATAAGTGTCTCACAGTATCAGTGTGTCATAGTATAAGTGTGTCATAGTATAACTGTGTCACAGTATAAGTGTGTCATAGTATAAGTGTGTCACAGTATAAGTGTGTCATAGTATAAGTGTGTCACAGTATAAGTGTGTCATAGTATAAGTGTGTCATAGCATAAGTGTGTCACAGTATAAGTGTGTCATAGTATAAGTGTGTCACAGTATAAGCGTGTCACAGTATAAGTGTGTGCGTCACAGTACAAGTGTGTCACAGTATAAGTGTGTCACAGTATAAGTGTGTCACAGTATAAGTATGTCACAGTATAAGTGTGTCACAGTATAAGTAAATTTTAAGCTAAGGTCCTTATAGTATGAGTATAAACATGTTAAATAATATCAAGGGGTGATAATTTAACCCAAGGCTAAATGTAAACACCATTAAACACCATATTATGCCATCTAACACCATTAAACACCATATTAAGCCATCTAATACCATTAAACACCATATTAAGCCATCTAACACCATTAAACACCATATTAAGCCATCTAACACCATTAAACACCATATTAAGCCATCTAACACCATTAAACACCATATTAAGCCATCTAACACCATTAAGCACCATATTATGCCATCTAACACCATTAAACACCATATTAAGCCATCTAACACCATTAAACACCATATTAAGCCATCTAACACCATTAAACACCATATTAAGCCATCTAACACCATTAAGCACCATATTAAGCCATCTAACACCATTATGCCCCATATTAAGCCATCTAACACCATTAAACACCATATTAAGCCATCTAACACCATTAAACACCATATTAAGCCATCTAACACCATTAAACACCATATTAAGCCATCTAACACCATTAAACCCCATATTAAGCCATCTAACACCATTAAACACCATATTAAGCCATCTAACACCATTAAACACCATATTAAGCCATCTAACACCATTAAACACCATATTAAGCCATCTAACACCATTAAACACCATATTAAGCCATCTAACACCATTAAAATCATCATCGTCATCACACTCTCACGATACCCCCCCCCCCCACCACCCAACATAAGGAATTAGGTTAGGATTAGGTTAGGTTACGTTAGATTAGGTTAGGTTAGATTAGGTTAGGTTAGGTTAGATTAGGTTAGGTTAGGTTAGGTTAGGTTAGGTTAGGTTAGGTTAGGTTAGGTTAGGTTAGGTTAGGTTACGTTAGGTTAGGTTAGGTTAGGTTAGGTTAGGTTAGGTTAGGAAACATTGTGGGAAAGGTATCGTAAGGAACCGTTGACTGTTGTTGTGGGAAGGACTCGGCCACTTGTGTCTCTTTAACCGTCGTCTTATACCAGTCTTTACCACCGCCAAGGGCAAGGCAGATCCTACGGTGCTTAGGATGTGAGGGAGGGAGGGTGAGGGAGAGGGTGAGGGTGAGGGAGGTTGAGGGAGGGAGGGAGGGAGGGTGAGGGAGAGGGAGAGGGAGGGAGGGAGGGAGGGTGAGGGAGGGTGAGGGAGGGTGAGGGTGAGGGAGGGTGAGGGAGAGAGAGGGAGGGTGAGGGTGAGGGAGGGTGAGGGAGAGGGAGAGGGAGGGTGAGGGAGGGAGGGAGGGTGAGGGATAAGAAGAAGGGTGGGAGGGAAAAATGAAGAGGGAGGGAAGGAAGGAACAATGAGGAGAGGATGAGTAAGAAAGAAAGGAGAGAGGGAAGGATAGAAGGAGGGAAGGAAAGAAGGAAGAATGATGAGAAAGGAAGAGTAGAAGAAATTTATCCTCTCTCTCTCTCTCTCTCTCTCTCTCTCTCTCTCTCTCTCTCTCTCTCACCCCCCAGGTAGGACCCAGAAAGCAAGTGGAGTGTTAAATGCCTGTCCCTCTATATCAGGTTACCTCCGGGAGTATTAGTCCTCTCTCTCTCTCTTTCTCTCTCATTTTCTTTCTTTCTTTCTTTCTTTTTCAATTTCTCCCTCATACTCTCTCTCTCTCTCTCTCTCTCTCTCTCTCTCTCTCTCTCTCTCTCCAGGACACTAAACACCGCGTCATAGACTATTGTTGTTTTTCCATCCGACCCAACAGCCAACCGACCGATGGACCGACCAACCGACTATCCGACCAACCGACTAACCGAACAGGAGCTCGAGGTAGGAAGAAGAAGAAGAAGAAGAAGAAGAAGAAGAAGAAGAACATAAGAACATAAGAATGGAGGAAACTGCAGCGGGCCTATTGGCCCATACTGGGCAGTCCCGTTTACACCCAACCCCTATTGCTCATATGAGCATCCAACCTATGTTTGAAGCTATTCAGCGTATTCGAGTTAATGATGATAATTGGTAACTTGTTCCATTCATCCACTACTCTGTTTCCAAACCAACGTTTACCTATTTCACGCCGAAATCTAAATTTGTCTAATTATAACCATTGTTACGAGTTCGCTCCTGGTTGGATAGTTTGAGTACCTTTATAATGTTCCCTTTGTTTAGCCCTGACTTCCATTTATACACCTCTATCATGTCGCCCCTCGCTCTACCTCTCTCGAGGGAGTGCAAATTAAGATGCTTTAACCTGTCTCTGTACTCAAAGTTCCTAATGCCCGGGATTAGTCTTGTCATTCTCCTCTGGATTCTTTCCAAGGATTCTATATCCATTCTGTAATACGGTGACCAGAACTGAACTGCGTAATCCAGATGAGGTCTCACAAGCGCTAGATATAATCTTAAGATGACCTCGCTAGTCTTGTAACTAACACTCCTTTGTATGAATCCAAGTACTTTATTAGCCTTGTTACGAGCAAAAACACATTGTTTACTTGGCTTAAGGTTCCTACTTATAATTACTCCTAAATCTCTCTCGCAGTCTGATTCCACAATGGCATCGTTGTTCATCTGGTAACTGGTTTCCCTGTTTACGTCTCCTATACTGAGTACTTTACATTTCTCCACATTGAATTTCATCTGCCATTTTTCAGACCATTCGAAAAATTTGTTTAGATCTTCCTGTAGTTTTGCAGAGTCCTCGTCAGATTTAATAACACGTCTTATTTTAGTGTCATCAGCAAATTTACTTATGTTGCTGTCTATGCCGATATCTATGTCGTTTATGTACATAATAAATAATAATGGTCCAAGTACTGAGCCTTGGGGAACTCCACTAGTGACGTTGCTCCAATGGGACTTAGTGCCGTTAATGCTCACTCGCTGTTTCCTGCCCTGTAACCACGCCCTAATCCATTTAAGGATATTACCTTTGATGCCATGTTTTCGTGGGGGACTCTGTCGAAGGCTTTGCTAAAGTCGAGATACACCACATCATAATGTTCCCCTCGTCCACAGATTCGAAAACTAATGAAAAGAATGTTAATAGATTAGTTAGACTTGAACGCCCACATGTGAAGCCATGTTGGGAATCATTGATCAACTTGTGCTTCTCCAGGTGGTTTCGAATAGAGTTTGAAATGATTGATTCTATTAATTTGCCTACTATTGATGTTAGACTGATTGGGCAGTAGTTAGAGGATAGTGATCTATCCCCCTTCTTGAAAATCGGTATTACATTCGCTATCTTCCAGGATTCTGGTACTACACCTGTTATTAATGACATGTTAAACAACTTTGCTAAGGGCATACTAAGCTCTTCCTTACATTCCTTTAATACTCTGGCAAATATCTCATTGGGACCAGGTGACTTATTAGGCTTTAGTTTGTCTATTTGCTTACTAACATCGTTACTAGTCACTACTATTTCGCTTAATTTGTTTTCTTCACTATCTCGGAATAGAGTCGGAGCCTCGGGTATCATGTTTAAATTTTCGGTGGTGAAAACTGTTGAAAAATATTTATTCAGATTATTGCTCATTTCTCCGTCGTTATCAGTTAGCTCGCCGGTATCTGACTGTATTGGCCCAATCTTATCTCGTGTTTTAGTTAGATACATTTGGTAGAATCCTTTAGGGCTTGTGTTCTCCTCCCTTGCTATCTTCAGTTCATTATTTCTCTTTGCTTTTCTTATCTCGGCCTTAACCCTACCGGCCAATACCTTATAATACTCCCTGAGGTAAATTTCGCCACGATTTATCCTTCTACCTATAGCCTTCCTTTGGCCAATAATGTTCTTTAAATAATTATTTATTCATTTAGGGTCATTGTTGTCTGATCTGAGTTTTTTGTATGGTATGTTCTGCCTTTGTGCATTAAGTAATTCATTATTTAAATTGTCGTGGAACTCGGCAATCTCAGATCTCGTTATCAGGTCCGTGTCATCTGTCAGGTTCACGCCCAAGCGCGACACCCCCTCTCTCAGCTGCCTCTTTATACTATCAAAGTTTGCCCTTCTGAAATCTGGGACTTTACTGGAATTTTCCTTACGTCTGATCTGAAAATCTAACTGAAATCTAATTTCTTTGTGATCTCTGTTTGCAAGTTCGTTCCCTACCTCGACATTGCTAATGAGGTTTTCTCTGTTCGACAGAACTAAATCTAGTATATTATTACCCCGGGTGGGTTCTGTTATATGTTGACTTAAGAAACAGTCCTGGATCGTTTCGAGGAAATCCTCTGACACTGAGTTACCCGTAAGGTCAGTCCAATCTATTTAGCCAAGGTTAAGATCGCCTACTATACAGATTTGTTGTGTATGGAAGCCCTGCGCATTTCATCCCAGATAAGTCTCTCATTAACTCTATCAAGATTGGGAGGTCTATATATTACTCCTATGATTAATTTTTCCCGACCGTCGATTAATTCTATCCAAATTGTTTCTGCATTCCGCTCCTGGACGGCCTATCGGTATGGAACAATTTGTAATCCGCAACTTGGTATGCGATAGGTAACTCACGTGAGTCTAGGTTGATCCATGTTTCAGTGAAGAAGAAGAAGAAGAAGAAGAAGAAGAAGAAGATAAGAAGACTTTAACAATACCTCCTCACCTTACCTGTCCAGTCCATCTTCAGGTGTGTTGTCATCTCTCGGCCTCTCATTATGATCCCTTAAGCACCCTTAGTCACCCTTAGAGACCGTTAGACACCCTTAAACGCCTTTAGTCACCCTTACACAACCTTAAACGACCTTAAACACCCTTAACCAACCTTAGTCACCCTTAGTCACCCTTACACACTCTTAAACGACCTTAAGCACCCTATACCACCCTTAGTCACCCATACACACCCTTAAACGACCTTAACCACCCTTAGTCACCCTTAGTCACCCTTATAAACCCCTAAACAACAACAAAATCCTTAGAGAATATCCTACAGAAGGACTTTTAGGGATACACTTTATGGATATTTGAGGAAGGAGGCTGACAATTACCCCGTCAGTAGTCACCGTGACACCAGGAAGACTCGGGTCCTCGTACCAACAGAAGGCTACAGGATCTACTTACACTTCACACTCCTGTAGAAGGATTCCTGAGAATTTTACCTGAAGGATATCAAGGTAGAGGCAGTGTTTAAATCCCCCAGGGACTCCCGTAGAAGGACTATTTGGCGACTTCCCCAGCAGGATATAAGATAAGTAGATGCAGTAGATGACCTTAAAGGCCTTAATATATGCCCTCCCACAACTCCTGTAGTAGGAAGATGAAGGAAGGAACCAAGAGGAACAGCAGGAGGAAGGTGACACACACAGGTAATCGTTACGACCTTTAAACATTCACCTGTGAGCCCCAGTGTTATGGGGGGAGGGGGAGGGGGGAAGGACCACATACCTAACGCCTCCTCCTCCCCCCCTACACCCTGGCCTAGAGGGGGGGAGGGGGTGGCTAATGGTGGTGGTGGGGGAGGGGGGAGGTAGTGTTGAATTGATGGTCGTTATTTTGGGTGGTGGTGGTGATAGTGGTGGTGGTGGTGGTGGTGAAAAATCAATGGATTGTAAAGATGGTAGTGGTGATGATGGTAATAGCTGCAATAGTAAGTAGTAATAGCAGGAATTGTGGTAGTAGCGATGTAGTAGTAGTAGTAGTAGAAAGAGTTGTAGTAGTAGATGAAGTAGTAGTAGTAATAGTAGTAGTAGTAGCATGAGTACAGTACTATAATATCTCTAACACCAAATAATCAACAGACATTCCAACACTATTTCACTCACAAATTAACGCGGGAAAATTTGGCGGGAAAAATCATAAACAGATTAATATTTTTCCAGTCCAATAAACAACAAAAATAAAACTCCCATTAAATTCCACAAACACAAAATTCGATATAATATTTTACAGAGCTAAATACCGTATCATAACCGCGTTTAATTAATCCCCAGGGCTTAAAATCCCCTCCATTAATCTCTTACATCGTTTTCCGGGCGGTTAGAGTCTGTTTTGTTGTTTACCTCGATCCACCATCCAGCGGTCGGCAGTCGGTGCACATCACACGAACGGAAATATCACCACCACCACCCAGCTAGCGGCGGTCGTGGCCTCTACCTGTCAGTGAAATATCCTGCCGGGGAAGGAAGGAACAATCACCATCAGGGTTCCCCATTTATGTCATCTGAGATATTACAGGTACGAAGAGAAGGTGTCAACAACAATGATTTCTGGACCTCTCGACACCAAGATGGCTGCCGATCAGGGCTACCAACTGTTACACTTACACATTTTTTTTTTTAATTATCATGATACTTTTAAATTAACGGATTTCTATTAAACGTATTTATGGTTAGGATATAGATAAGTGTTTTTAAATGATTTAGTTTCGGTATTAAAGTGATATAGGATGGATTCTGAAGAGGGGAATTTAAAGTTAGTATAAAGTGTTGTTGGTAGCACTGACGTCCACTCAGGTATTGTCACTTCAGTGTTGTTGATGTGATGAGTGATTACACCTGCCCATTGTTCCCCGACCAGCCCCTGTCCCACGCCCACCACACACCCACGGCACATCCCACACCCGCGACACATCCCACACCCACGACACATCCCACGACACATCCACGCCCACGACACATCCCACGTCAACGACACATCCCACGTCCACGACATCCCACGCCCACGACATCCCACGCCCACAACATCCCACGCCTACGATACACCCACACCCACTACACATCCCACGACACATCCCACACCCACGACACATCCCACACCCACGACACACCCACGCCCACGTTACATCCCACGCCCACTGCTTTACCACGACTACAGGTACAGCTACAGGTGAGGTCATTAAAGAATAATAACATTGGTACAGGTATAAGCACTTATTATGAAGTCACATCACCTGTAAACCTAATACGTAAAGACACATTTTATTTAATTTCACACAACCTGTCGATATTTCGGTTCATATCTCACTTCACCGACATAGACAAGCATTTAATCGATGAGTTATAATGATCCCAGGTTACAATGAACTAAAAGGCTCGGTCCAGTTAAGAAAAAAAAATAATTGATTGACATTAGAACTTTAGATGGTCGCTTGATCATAAACCAGTTGCCAATTACTCATCTTTTAATATTTTATTCTACTTAATTTCCTTCATTTAAAAATAATTTATAATAGTTTTGTATCTGATATTTTATTTTCATTAATGGGTTATATTAATATGAGATGACATGTTGTTGTTATAGTTGTTTTTATTAAAGGGGTTAAATGAGTAACTGGTAACTGTTTGTATTGGTCGGTTGTAACCCAATAGGTGAAGAAGAGGTCTGATGAAAGCTAATCAGCTGATGTTTGTTTTGATTACGTTTAGTGCCTCTTGGTGGTGGATGAGGGAAGGTTGCTCTCTCTCTCTCTCTCTCTCTCTCTCTGTCTTTCTTTTTCTTTCTTTCTTAATGTATTTTCTCTGTCTTTCTCTCTCTCTCTCTCTCTCAAATGGTGGTGATTTCAACACCCATTAAAGAGTGATCCTTTACCACCACTGAGAGAGGAAGGAGGGGGGAGGGGGAGAGAAACGGGAGGAAGAGAAGGAAGAGGGAAATGGAATAGAGAGAAAGGGGAGAAGGACGAAAGAAACTGGAGGGAGAGAGGGAGAGAAAGAAGGAGGAGGAAGAGAGAGAAGGAGGGAGAGAAGAAGAATATATTGCTTTTGGATAAGTTTTGTCTAATTTGTTTTAATTATAGATAGATTCATAGATTGATAGATAGATTGATAGATAGAACATTCATAGACCCAGAATACCAGCCCCCCCCCCTCGACGGCTCTCCTCCACCCCTCCCCCACCCCCCACCACCCCACCCCTCCTCCACCCCTCCTCCACCCCCACCACCCCACCCCTCCTCCACCCTACCTCTCCTCAACCCCCACCTCCCCTCCAGCCCACCCCTCCTCCACCCCCACCCCTCCCCCACCTCCACCCCTCCCCCACCCCCTCCCCCACCCCCCATCCCCGCCTCTCTCAGATGTGGTCAAGAGAGAGGGGGGGGGGGTGGTGGTAACACGTGGTCGTCACAACTAATACGAAAGTTGAATAATTCTACTCTCTCTCTCTCTCTCTCTCTCTCTCTCTCTCTCTCTCTCTCTCTCTCTCTCTCTCTCTCTCTCCTAAACTTTATTTCAAATACAAACTTTCACTTTCGTTATGGATAATTTTAGAAAGTTTATCACGTGGGAAGAAAGTGAAATTATCTCCTAGGGGTGAAAATATATTCCGATATTTTTTGTGCTCCATTGTGTACTGTATAACAACTTTTAAACTGTCTCCTTTATAAACTTGCATAACCATATCTATACTTTTAATGTTTACTAATACTATATGTAAACTTTTTCTCTCACTAACATTGCATATCCGAGTTCAAGATGGTCGCTGTTTACATATTTGAGTTCAAGATGGTCGCTGTTTACATATTTGAGTTCAAGATGGTCGCTGTTTATATATTTGAGTTCAAGATGGTCGCTATTTACATATTTGAGTTCAATATGGCCGCTGTTTACATATTTGAGTTCAATATGGCCGCTGTTTACATATTTGAGTTCAAGATGGCCACTGTTTACATATTTGAGTTCAAGATGGCCGCCTAGCACCTGGAAAACACAGGAGACATTACCTGGAGAACACGAGACACAGGTTAGAGGGGTCACTAATGCACCTGGATTAACAAGGTAGGGAGTTAACGAGGGTTTATTGTCGTCTGTACTGTGTGTCTGTCTGACCGTTACTGCCTGCGGTCACCTCTCTCTCTCTCTCTCTCTCTCTATAGTTTTGTGTTCACTCTTTTATTTTATCAGATGAACGCCTGTCGATAGATAGATGGACAGTTAGATAGATTGTTTTGAATTTGTACATAGAATTAGAAATATATACTTGAACCGTGTGTGTGTGTGTGTTTGTGTGTGTGTGTGTGTATGTGTGTGTGTGTGTGTGTGTGGGTGTTGGCCCTCCTTTCCGGACTGCTCCACCACCACAACAAGTCAACCACTCTACCACAACCCCACCTCCCCCACCCCACCCCACCTCCCCCACCCCTCCCCCACCTCCCCCACCCCCCTCCCCCACCTCCCCCACCCCCCTCCCCCACCCCACCCCAGAATCACTACTGATGGCCGGTCTGCACCTTGCGGTCAGGAGCGGGCGGGACAGTGGTCAGCCCCGACGCTTTCCTTACCGCACTCCACCCCAACCACACCCCAACACTCCCCCAGTACCTAAGCTTACCTCCACCACAACCCCCCACCCCCACACACCCCCCCACCCCCACACACCCCCACACTCAACTCTACAGATACCGTCCTAAGGAAACATTGATATTTATTCTTTTTGCCTCTAGCTGAGAGTCAACCCGGGGTGACGTCCTTCCATCCTTCTCTCCTTCATTCCTTTCTTCCTTCATTCCTTCTGTCCATTATTCCTTCCATCCTTCCGTCTCTCTCTCTCTCTCCTTCTCTATCCCTCCTCCTTCAACCCCACTTCCCACCCCCTCCTTCCTCACTCCCTCATCCCACCCCCTCCTTCCTCTCTCCCTCATCCCCTTCCTCCCTCACCACCACCACCCCCTCCCTCACGCACCTACACGTAATCCTTGGTCAAACTATCCCTTCCTGACGGTGGCCCGGGTCCTGACGGTGGCCCGGGTCCTCACGGTGGCCCGGGTCCTCACGGTAGCCCGGGTCCTCACGGTGGCCCGGGTCCTCACGGTGGCCCGGGTCCTCACGGTAGCCCGGGTCCTGACGCTGGCCCGGGTCCTGACGCTGGCCCGGTCCTGATGGTGGCCCGGGTCCTCACGGTAGCCCGGGTCCTGACGGTGGCCCGGGTCCTGACGGTGGCCCGGGTCCTGACGGTGGCCCGGGTCCTGACGGTGGCCCGGGTCCTGAAGGTGGCCCGGGTCCTCACGGTAGCCCGGGTCCTCACGGTGGCCCGGGTCCTCACGGTGGCCCGGGTCCTCACGGTAGCCCGGGTCCTGACGCTGGCCCGGGTCCTGACGCTGGCCCGGTCCTGATGGTGGCCCGGGTCCTCACGGTAGCCCGGGTCCTGACGGTGGCCCGGGTCCTGACGGTGGCCCGGGTCCTGACGGTGGCCCGGGTCCTGACGGTGGCCCGGGTCCTGAAGGTGGCCCGGGTCCTCACGGTAGCCCGGGTCCTCACGGTGGCCCGGGTCCTCACGGTGGCCCGGGTCCTCACGGTAGCCCGGGTCCTGACGCTGGCCCGGGTCCTGACGGTGGCTCGGGTCCTGACGGTGGCCCGGGTCCTGACGGTGGCCCGGGTTCTGACGCTGGCCCGGGTCCTGACGCTGTCCCGGGTCCTGACGGTGGCCCGGGTCCTGACGGTGGCCCGGGTCCTGACGGTGGCCCGGGTCCTCACGGTAGCCCGGGTCCTCACGGTGGCCCGGGTCCTCACGGTGGCCCGGGTCCTCACGGTAGCCCGGGTCCTGACGCTGGCCCGGGTCCTGACGCTGGCCCGGGTCCTGACGCTGGCCCGGGTCCTGACGCTGGCCCGGGTCCTGACGCTGGCCCGGGTCCTGACGGTGGCTCGGGTCCTGACGGTGGCCCGGGTCCTCACGGTGGCCCGGGTCCTCACGGTAGCCCGGGTCCTCACGGTAGCCCGGGTCCTGACGCTGGCCCGGGTCCTGACGGTGGCCCGGGTCCTGACGGTGGCCCGGGTCCTGACGGTGGCCCGGGTGCTGACGGTGGCCCGGGTGCTGACGGTGGTCCGGGTCCTGACGGTGGCCCGGGTCCTCACGGTGGCCCGGGTCCTCACGGTAGCCCGGGTCCTGACGCTGGCCCGGGTCCTGACGCTGGCCCGGGTCCTGACGCTCGCCCGGGTCCTGACGGTGGCTCGGGTCCTGACGGTGACCCGGGTCCTCACGGTGGCCCGGGTCCTGACGGTGGCCCGAGTCCTGACGGTGGCCCGGGTCCTCACGGTGGCCCGGGTCCTCACGGTAGCCCGGGTCCTGACGGTGGCCCGGGTCCTGACGGTGGCTCGGGTCCTGACGGTGGCCCGGGTCCTGACGGTGGCCCGGGTCCTGACGGTGGCCCGGGTCCTCACGGTGGCCCGGGTCCTCACGGTAGCCCGGGTCCTAACGCTGGCCCGGGTCCTGACGGTGGCTCGGGTCCTGACAGTGGCCCGGGTCCTGACGGTGGCCCGGGTCCTCACGGTGGCCCGGGTCCTCACGGTAGCCCGGGTCCTGACGCTGGCCCGGGTCCTGACGGTGGCCCGGGTGCTGACGGTGGCCCGGGTCCTGACGGTGGCCCGGGTCCTCACGGTGGCCCGGGTCCTGACGGTGGCCCGGGTGCTGACGGTGGCCCGGGTCCTGACGGTGGCCCGGGTCCTGACGGTGGCCCGGGTGCTGACGGTGGCCCGGGTCCTGACGGTGGCCCGGGTCCTGACGGTGGCCCGGGTCCTGACGGTGGCCCGGGTGCTGACGGTGGCCCGGGTCCTGACGGTGGCCCGGGTCCTGACGGTGGCCCGGGTCCTGACGGTGGCCCGGGTCCTCACGGTAGCCCGGGTCCTCACGGTGGCCCGGGTCCTCACGGTGGCCCGGGTCCTGACGGTGGCCCGGGTCCTGACGGTAGCCCGGGTCCTGACGCTGGCCCGGGTCCTGACGCTGGCCCGGGTGCTGACGGTGGCCCGGGTCCTGACGGTGGCCCGGGTCCTGACGGTGGCCCGGGTCCTGACGGTGGCCCGGGTCCTCACGGTGGCCCGGGTCCTGACGGTGGTCCGGGTCCTGACGGTGGCCCGAGTCCTGACGGTGGCTCGGGTCCTGACGGTGGCCCGGGTCCTCACGGTGGCCCGGGTTCTGACGGTGGCCCGGGTCCTGACGGTGGCCCGGGTCCTGACGGTGGCCCGGGTCCTGACGGTGGCCCGGGTCCTGACGGTGGTCCGGGTCCTGACGGTGGCCCGGGTGCTGACGGTGGCCCGGGTGCTGACGGTGGCCCGGGTCCTGACGGTGGCCCGGGTCCTGACGGTGGCCCGGGTCCTGACGGAGGCCCGGGTGCTGACGGTGGCCCGGGTGCTGACGGTGGCCCGGGTCCTGACGGTGGCCCGGGTGCTGACGGTGGCCCGGGTCCTGACGGTGGCCCGGGTCCTGACGGTGGCCCGGGTCCTGACGGTGGCTCGGGTCCTGACGGTGGCCCGGTTCCTGACGGTGGCCCGGGTCCTGACGCTGGCCCGGGTTCTGACGGTGACCCGGGTCCTGACGGTGGCCCGGGTCCTGACGGTGGCCCGGGTCCTGACGGTGACCCGGGTGCTGACGCTGGCCCGGGTCCTGACGGTGGCCCGGGTCCTGACGGTGGCCCGGGTCCTGACGGTGGCCCGAGTCCTGACGGTGGCCCGGGTCCTGACGGTGGCCCGGATCCTGACGGTGGCCCGGGTCCTGACGGTGGCCCGGGTCCTGACGGTGGTCCGGGTCCTGACGGTGGCCCGGGCCCTGACGGTGGCCCGGGTGCTGACGCTGGCCCGGGTCCTGACGGTGGCCCGGATCCTGACGGTGGCCCGGGTCCTGACGGTGGCTCGGATCCTGACGGTGGCCCGGGTGCTGACGGTGGCCCGGGTCCTGACGGTGGCTCGGATCCTGACGGTGGCCCGGGTCCTGACGCTGGCCCGGGTCCTGACGGTGGCCCGGGTCCTGACGGTGGTCCGGGTCCTGACGGTGTCCCGGGTCCTGACGGTGGCCCGGGTCCTGACGGTGGCTCGGGTCCTGATGGTGGCCCGGTTCCTGACGGTGGTCCGGGTCCTGACGCTGGCCCGGTTCCTGACGCTGGCCCGGGTCCTGACGGTGGCCCGGGTCCTGACGGTGGCCCGGGTCCTGACGGTGGCCCGGGTCCTGATGGTGGCCCGGGTCCTGACGGTGGCTCGGGTCCTGACGGTGGCCCGGTTCCTGACGGTGGTCCGGGTCCTGACGGTGGCCCGGGTCCTGACGGTGGCCCGGGTCCTCACGGTGGCCCGGGTGCTGACGCTGGCCCGGGTCCTGACGGTGGCCCGGTTCCTGACGGTGGCCCGGTTCCTGACGGTGGCCCGGTTCCTGACGGTGGCCCGGATCCTGACGGTGGCCCGGGTCCTGACGGTGGCCCGGGTCCTGACGGTGGCCCGGGTCCTTACGGTGGCCCGGTTCCTGACGGTGGCCCGGTTCCTGACGGTGGCCCGGTTCCTGACGGTGGCCCGGGTCCTGACGGTGGCCCGGGTCCTGTCGGTGGCCCGGGTCCTTACGGTGGCCCGGGTCCTTACGGTGGCCCGGGTCCTGACGGTGGCCCGGATCCTGACGGTGGCCCGGGTCCTGACGGTGGCCCGGGTCCTGACGGTGGCCCGGGTCCTGACGGTGGCCCGGTTCCTGACGGTGGGCCGGATCCTGACGGTGGCCCGGGTCCTGACGGTGGCCCGGGTCCTTACGGTGGCCCGGGTCCTGACGGTGGCCCGGTTCCTGACGGTGGCCCGGGTCCTGACGGTGGCCCGGGTCCTGACGGTGGCCCGGGTCCTGACGGTGGCCCGGGTCCTGACGGTGGCCCGGGTCCTTACGGTGGCCCGGGTCCTGACGGTGGCCCGGGTCCTGACGGTGGCCCGGATCCTGACGGTGGCCCGGGTCCTGACGGTGGCCCGGATCCTGACGGTGGCCCGGGTCCTGACGGTGGCCCGGGTCCTGACGGTGGCCCGGGTGCTGACGGTGGCCCGGGTCGTGACGGTGGCCCGGGTCGTGACGGTGGCCCGGGTCCTGACGGTGGCCCGGGTGCTGACGGTGGCCCGGGTCCTGACGCTGGCCCGGGTCCTGACGGTGGCCCGGGTCCTGACGGTGGCCCGGGTCCTGACGGTGGCCCGGGTCCTGACGGTGGCCCGGGTCCTGACGGTGGCCCGGGTCGGTTCTTCTTATATACTTTTATTATTCCTGTATTTTATTTTTATTTTTTTCCTTTGTTATGCACGACCGCCCACACACACGTCCACAATCCGGGCACCTCCCCACGCCCACACGTCCTCCACACACGCCTTCACGTCCCCACACCCTCACGTCCTGCACACACGTCCTGCACACACGCCCACACGTCCCCACACCCTCACGTCCTGCACACACGTCCTGCACACACGCCTTCACGTCCCCACACCCTCACGTCCTGCACACACGTCCTGCACACACGCCTTCAAGTCCCCACACCCTCACGTCTTGCACACACGTCCTGCACACACGCCCACACGTCCCCACGCCCACACGTCCTGCACACACGTCCTGCACACACGCCCACACGTCCCCACGCCCACACGTCCAGCACACACGCCCTCACGTCCCCACGCCCACACGTCCTGCACACACGCCCTCACGTCCCCACGCCCACACGTCTTGCACACACGCCCACACGTCCTGCACACACGCCCACACGTCCTGCTCACTCACTAAAGGCTGAAGTATTCAAGAGAGTATATACAGTACTTGTAACCGCACGCCGCACGTACACACGCCACACTCACGTCCACATGCCGCACTCCAAACTTACACGCACACGACCGAATGCACACAGCCTCTCTCCTCTCTCTCTCTCTCTCTCTCTCTCTCTCTCTCTCTCTCTCTATTTCCTGCCTGGGTGGGCCACATCATGACTCCCGCACGCGGCCAGAAGACGGTTCACTCAGACCGCAGCCAACGGAATGTGCGGTTACAGTCACTCTTGAATACTTACCCGCGGCACGCACCTAGCCGCAGGGGGGAGCCTAGGAGTTGGGTGGTCAGGAGATCTAACCTAACCTAACCTAACCCTTACCTTACCTAACCTAACCCGACCTAACCTAACCCGACCTAACCTAACCTAACCTAACCTTACCTGACCTAACCTAATCTAGGCTAACCTAACCTAATACAAACACACATACGCGATCTTCTACACAAGTTTACACACACACACACACACACTAAGATATGCACCCCATACAAAGACACACCCCCCCAAACAATGCCCTCATACCCCCCACCCTGATGCCCTTAGTGTGGAGACCCCCAGGGCATCCAGACCCCGCCCTGTTGACCCCGAGGCTGTGACCCCTACATACCTGGGGCTAATTGACCTCCAGGTGACCCGGAAACACCTTGATGATCCACCTCCCCCTCCCCCACCTCCCCAACCCCCCCCCCCCCACTCCCCCACCTCCCCAACTTCTCCCTTCCCTACCTACCCCTCCTTTACCTCCCCCTCCACCACTTCCCCCTCCACCACCTCCCCCTTGTTGGAGTGCCACCTTCACCTGGGTAATATCAGGGGAGTGGGAGTGGTAGGGGGGAGGGGAGGGGTGAGTGGGAGGGGGAAGAGGGGGAGGGGAGGGGTGAGGGGAGCAGGGGATTTTTTTTTAATTTGGAATCTCTCTCTCTCTCTCTCTCTCTCTCTCTCTCTCTCTCTCTCTCTCTCTCTCTCTCTCTCCCAGTTTTCAGAGGACAAGGTGGAGTATATTGAAGGGTCAAGTAGCACCTCCATCTTGAGTATTACCACCACCACCATCACTATCCCCACCAGACTCTGACGATGAAAACACCTGTTGAGTTATTATGACACGTGCTGAACCCTTTCATGTACACCTGTTCCTTGCACATACACACACACACCCACACACAGCCACACACACACACACAACAGACACGCTCCACCGGCCTCTAGGTATTTGCCAACTCACCTCATCTCCCGGGTTAGACGAGAACACAATGGTAGAGCCAAGTGATGTGGTTTGAGACGGCAAATAACATGTAAAAGGCCGACCATTACCGCCCACAGATCAATACAGCTAATGAAATCTGCAAGTGGTGGGTAGACTCGTTTGTGTGTGTACTTATGGCTAGCTAATGAGGCTTAGTCGGTCAGATGACACTCGACCCAACCTCCCACACGTCTCAGTCTGATTTTAGGAATAGTGTTTTAATTGCCTTTTATTTCACTTATACTTTTGTTTGTGGAATGTTTTTGAAAGAGGAGTTTTAGGTAAATATTTCACTCTTTTGTTATTGTTTAGTTAGATTTTGTTTTGTTTGTTTATTTGTAGTTAGTTATTGAGTTTAAGAGAGTTACTGTTAGTTTTTTCCCTCCCTCCTCTTTTTTCAGGAATGGATTTGATCGTCTTTTGATTTTTTTATTAATTTGACCTAATCCTTAATCCATAATCATCCTTCGTCATCTCCAACAATCTTCCCCTAATCATCTCCAATCTCCTACAATCTCCACCATCACCAATACAGAGTAGCTAATCAAAGTATTCATCCAATCATCCACGTCCAATCAGAAGAAATAGAGTCCTCGGATGTCGTTTGGGTCCTAATCATCCACGGTGCGATTGGATGATTGGATGATTGGATGATTGGGTGTTAATAAGATATAAGAGGATACGTTGCCTACAGTGGGGGGTTTGTGGGCGTGTTTTGGGGTTTGTGGGCGTGTTTGGGGGATTGTGGGCGTGTTTGGGGGTTTGTGGGCGCGTTTGGGGGTTTGTGGGCGTGTTTGGGGAGTTTGTGTCGTGATTGGGCGTTTGTGGGCGTGGTGTGTGTGGAGGGGGTATCGACTAAAGAGTGAACGCAGTCTTCCATCACCCCCTCCTCCATCACCCCCTCCTCCATCACCCCCTCCTCCATCACCCCCCTCCATCACCCCCTCCTCCATCACCCCCCTCCATCACCCCCTCCTCCATCACCCCCTCCTCTATCACCCCCTCCTCTATCACCCCCCCTCCATCACCCCCCCTCCATCACCCCATCCTCCATCACCCCCCTCCTCCATCACCCCCTCCTCCATCACCCCCTCCTCCATCACCCCCTCCTCCATCACCCCCTCCTCCATCACCCCCTCCTCCATCACCCCCTCCTCCATCACCCCTCCTCCATCACCCCCTCCTCCATCACCCCTCCTCCATCACCCCCTCCTCCATCACCCCCTCCTCCATCACCCCCTCCTCCATCACCCCCTCCTCCATCACCCCTCCTCCATCACCCCCTCCTCCATCACCCCCTCCTCCATCACCCCCTCCTCCATCACCCCCTCCTCCATCACCCCCTCCTCCATCAACCCCCTTCTCCATCACCCCCTCCTCCATCACCCCCTCCTCCATCACCCCCTCCTCCTCACACACACACACACACACACACACAGGATGAATAATGGTGGATGACGTTGGATGAGGATGGCTGACAGAGTGGTGTGGCGCTGGATGGTTGACGGTGGATGCCTGAGGGTAGATGGATGAAGACGGATGAGGATGGATGAGAAAATGGATAAGGATGGATGACGGTGGTTTATGATCGATGACAGGCTGGATGAGAACGGGTAAAAGGCTGGATGAGAGCTGGATGAGAGGATGGATGAGGTACCTTAAGGCAGCTTCCTGTATTAGTTTACCTGAAGTGGCCAGGCTAATTACCTCTTACCTGCACACTCATCCTACCTTGATAACTCCCCCAGCATCCTCCATCATCCAGCGGTCATCCTCCATCATCCAGCGGTCATCATCCAGCGGTCATCCTCCATCATCCAGCGGTCATCCTCCATCATCCAGTGGTCATCCTCCATCCTCCAGCGGTCATCCTCCACCTTCCAGCGGTCATCCTCCATCATCCAGCGGTTATCCTCCATCATCCAGCGGTCAACCTCCATCCTCCAGCGGTCATCCTCCAGCGGTCATCATCCACCTTCCAGCGGTCATCCTCCATCCTCCAGCGGTCATCATCCAGCGGTCATCCTCCACCTTCCAGCGGTCATCCTCCACCTTCCAGCGATCATCCTCCATCATCCAGCGGTCATCCTCCATCATCCAGTGGTCATCCTCCATCCTCCAGCGGTCATCCTCCAGCGGTCATCATCCACCTTCCAGCGGTCATCCTCCATCCTCCAGCGGTCATCATCCAGCGGTCATCCTCCACCTTCCAGCGGTCATCCTCCACCTTCCAGCGATCATCCTCCATCATCCAGCGGTCATCCTCCATCATCCAGTGGTCATCCTCCATCCTCCAGCGGTCATCATCCAGCGGTCATCCTCCACCTTCCAGCGGTCATTCTCCACCCTCCAGCGGTCATCCTCCATCATCCAGCGGTCATCCTCCATCATCCAGTGGTCATCCTCCATCATCCAGCGGTCATCCTCCATCATCCAGCGGTCATCCTCCATCATCCAGCGGTCATTCTCCACCCTCCAGCGGTCATCCTCCAACAGTCATCCTCCAGCGGTCATCCTCCATCTCCTGGCCTCAAGCATGAGTACAATCTCTCTCTCTCTCTCTCTCTCTCTCTCTCTCTCTCTCTCTCTCTCTCGTTTTTACTGAAGAATAAAACCAAGACAATCCGTGAGAGAGAGAGAGAGAGAGAGAGAGTGAGAGAGAGAGATAGAGAGAGAGAGAGAGAGAGAGAGAGAGAGTGAGAGAGATAGAGAGAGAGAGAGAGAGAGAGAGAGAGAGGAATATCACCACAACCACCACCACTATACAACAGCCTTCTATATGGTGATTGTAACCACACCATAACTGCACCATACCACACCATACTACTACTACTACCACACCATTGTCTACCACACCATACCATAGTACAGTATAATCACACCATAACCACTCCATTGTTTACCATACTACAGCCACATTAACAGCCACACTACAGCCACACCATACTACAGACACACCACACTACAGCCACACTACAGCCACACCATACTACAGCCACATTAACAGCCACACCACACCATACTACAGCCACATTAACAGCCACACTACAGCCACACCACACTACAGCCACATTAACAGCCACACTACAGCCACACCATACTACAGACACACCACACTACAGCCACACTACAGCCACACCACACCATACTATACTACAGCCACATTAACAGCCACACCACACCACACCATACTACAGCCACATTAACAGCCACACTACAGCCACATTAACAGCCACACTACAGCCACACCATACTACAGACACACCACACTACAGCCACATTAACAGCCACACCACACACCATACTACAGCCACATTAACAGCCACACTACAGCCACACCATACTACAGCCACATTAACAGCCACACTACAGCCACACCATACTACAGCCACATTAACAGCCACACACCACACCTTGTCTCGTGTTGAAAATTACACCTGTTCCGTCCACATCTTCCCTCCACGCACACACGAGTCACATCCGCTCCCCCCCCCATCCTCCCCCTTCCTCTCTCTCTCCCCCTCCCTCCCCCTCCCTCCCCCTCCTCTCCCCCCTCCCTCCTTCCCATCATCCCCCTTCCCTAAGTACCATTTACATCCGTTTCACCTCCCCCTTCCCCTCCTCCACCCTCTTCCCCCACCCCCCTCCCTCTGTCTCCCCCCCTCCCTCTGTCTCCCCCCTCCCTCTGTCTCCCCCCCTCCCTCTGTCTCTCCCCCCCCCCCTTGGCCAAGCAGCAGCACGCGCGGCAATCAGTGACGGCAGACACACACACACACGCTTCCCTCCTCCCTCACCTCCCACTGCTACGCCCCATCAAGCTTCCTCCACCTCTTCTTCTTCCATCTCTCTCAACGTCACCACCTCCTCCTCTTCCCACTCCTTCTTCTCCTCCTCTTCCTCCATCTTCCCCACACTAACTCCTCCTCCTTCTCTCCTTTTTCCCCCCTTCCTACTCCCCTTTCGCCTCTTCTTCCTCCTCCTCCTCTTCCTCCAGGGCCATCTACTCACCTCACCGTCCACCTGTACCACCTGAGGCCGAGCTCTGGTTCCTCTCTCTCTCTCTCTCTCTCTCAGCAGAAGGCGGTGACGTAGGAAGACATACCCTGAAGATAAAGACATTAGTAAGGGGTAAGGTCTTATAAAGCAGGTGTTAATTACGTACCTGTAGGAGGCGGTGAAGGTGTACTGGTAGACCTTTTGAGATTTTAGGTGTGAAATTTTTACCCTTTTTGAAAACTTTGTACAGAGATAAACAAAAGAGAGAGAGAGAGAGAGAGAGAGACAGAGAGATATAGAGAGAGAGAGAGAGAGAGAGAGAGAGAGAGAGAGAGAGAGTTAATAATTAAGAAAAATATGCTTTGTATTTCTCTAATTGGGAGAGCTAGTTAGTGTGCCAGGTGTAGTGTAGAGAGCTAATTAGTGTGCCAGGTGTAGTGCAGAGAGCTAATTAGTGTGCCAGGTGTAGTGTAGAGAGCTAATTAGGGTGTCAGGTGTACTCTAGAGAGCTAATTAGTGTGTCAGGTGTACTGTAGAGAGCTAATTAGGGTGTAAGGTGTACTCTAGAGAGCTAATTAGTGTGTCAGGTGTACTGTAGAGAATAATTAGTCTGCCAGGTGTAGTGTAGAGAGCTAATTAGTGTATCAGGTGTAGTGTAGAGAGCTAATTAGTGTGTCAGGTGTAGTGTAGAGAGCTAATTAGTGTGTCAGGTGTACTATAGAGAGCTAATTAGTGTATCAGGTGTAGTGTAGAGAGCTAATTAGTGTATCAGGTGTACTGTAGAGAGGTAATTAGTGTGTCAGGTGTACTGTAGAGAGGTAATTAGTGTGTCAGGTGTACTGTAGAGAGCTAATTAGTGTGTCAGGTGTACTGTAGAGAGCTAATTAGTGTGTCAGGTGTACTGTAGAGAGCTAATTAGTGTATCAGGTGTAGTGTAGAGAGCTAATTAGTGTGTCAGGTGTACTGTAGAGAGCTAATTAGTGTATCAGGTGTAGTGTAGAGAGCTAATTAGTGTGTCAGGTGTAGTGCAGAGAGCTAATTAGTGTGTCAGGTGTAGTGTACAGAGCTAATTAGTGTGCCAGGTGTAGTGTAGAGAGCTAGTTAGTGTGTCAGGTGTAGTGTACAGAGCTAATTAGTGTGTCAGGTGTACTGTAGAGAGCTAATTAGTGTGTCAGGTGTACTGTAGAGAGCTAATTAGTGTGTCAGGTGTACTGTAGAGAGCTAATTAGTGTCAGGTGTACTGTAGAGAGCTAATTAGTGTGTCAGGTGTACTGTAGAGAGCTAATTAGTGTGTCAGGTGTAGTGTAGAGAGCTAATTAGTGTGTCAGGTGTACTGTAGAGAGCTAATTAGTGTCAGGTGTACTGTAGAGAGCTAATTAGTGTGTCAGGTGTACTGTAGAGAGCTAATTAGTGTATCAGGTGCAGTGTAGAGAGCTAATTAGTGTATCAGGTGTACTGTAGAGAGCTAATTAGTGTGTCAGGTGTACTGTAGAGAGCTAATTAGTGTATCAGGTGTACTGTAGAGAGCTAATTAGTGTATCAGGTGTACTGTAGAGAGCTAATTAGTGTGTCAGGTGTACTGTAGAGAGCTAATTAGTGTGTCAGGTGTAGTGTAGAGAGCTAATTAGTGTGTCAGGTGTAGTGTAGAGAGCTAATTAGTGTGTCAGGTGTACTGTAGAGAGCTAATTAGTGTATCAGGTGTAGTGTAGAGAGCTAATTAGTGTATCAGGTGTACTGTAGAGAGCTAATTAGTGTCAGGTGTACTGTAGAGAGCTAATTAGTGTGTCAGGTGTACTGTAGAGAGCTAATTAGTGTATCAGGTGCAGTGTAGAGAGCTAATTAGTGTATCAGGTGTACTGTAGAGAGCTAATTAGTGTGTCAGGTGTACTGTAGAGAGCTAATTAGTGTATCAGGTGTACTGTAGAGAGCTAATTAGTGTATCAGGTGTACTGTAGAGAGCTAATTAGTGTGTCAGGTGTACTGTAGAGAGCTAATTAGTGTGTCAGGTGTACTGTAGAGAGCTAATTAGTGTGTCAGGTGTAGTGTAGAGAGCTAATTAGTGTGTCAGGTGTACTGTAGAGAGCTAATTAGTGTATCAGGTGTACTGTAGAGAGCTAATTAGTGTATCAGGTGTACTGTAGAGAGCTAATTAGTGTATCAGGTGTACTGTAGAGAGCTAATTAGTGTATCAGGTGTACTGTAGAGAGCTAATTAGTGTATCTGGTGTACTGTAGAGAGCTAATTAGTGTGTCAGGTGTACTGTAGAGAGCTAATTAGTGTGTCAGGTGTACTGTAGAGAGCTAATTAGTGTGTCAGGTGTAGTGTAGAGAGCTAATTAGTGTGTCAGGTGTAGTGTAGAGAGCTAATTAGTGTGTCAGGTGTACTGTAGAGAGCTAATTAGTGTGTCAGGTGTACTGTAGAGAGCTAATTAGTGTATCAGGTGTACTGTAGAGAGCTAATTAGTGTATCAGGTGTACTGTAGAGAGCTAATTAGTGTATCAGGTGCACTGTAGAGAGCTAATTAGTGTATCAGGTGTAGTGGCAATATCAAGATACTGACCACATAGGCAGGAAGTGGCAGACGTGTACGAAACACCTTACCTACAACCATCAGACTCCCTTGGGCCTAACCACACCCTCTCCAGCTTCGGACACCGCCTTGGGTAACGTCTCCGAAACACATAATAAAACACAGGTGTAGAGAGAGAGAGAGAGTAGAGAGAGAGAGAGAGAGAGAGAGAGAATAGAGGCGAAAATGAGAGATAGAGAAACGATTAGAGAAAGACAGTTGCTTTTTTTACTGTCTGTCTGTCTTGCCTTACCTTCATTAACGATCATTATCCTTAACTATCGTTTACTTGGTATTAATCACCATTTACACCCAGACGTGAAATAATCTGAAATATTCCTCTAAATACTGACACCTTTATCCCCGTTGTTTGTGACGTACGAGCGATTATTTCTGATTCTGGGCGATTATTTGTGGTTCTGGGCGATAATTTGTGGTTCTGGGCGATAATTTCTGGTTCTGGGCGATAATTTCTGATTCTGGGCGATAATTTGTGGTTCTGGGCGATTATTTCTGGTTCTGGGCGATAATTTCTGATTCTGGGCGATAATTTCTGATTCTGGGCGATAATTTTTGATTCTGGGCGATAATTTCTGATTCTGGGCGATAATTTCTGATTCTGGGCGATAATTTCTGATTCCGGGCGATAATTTGTGGTTCTGGGCGATAATTTGTGGTTCTGGGCGATTATTTCTGATTCTGGGCGATTATTTCTGGTTCTGGGCGATAATTTCTGGTTCTGGGCGATAATTTCTGATTCTGGGCAATAATTTCTGATTCTGGGCGATAATTTCTGGTTCTACAGGTGGAATAAATGGATTAATTAGGTGTTTTTAGAATATTTTATTATATATTATCACAGATCAAATAACTTAAAACTATATTGGTTTATTTCTATATTTTCTTTACTTTCTACAGATTTATTTTCTTGGTATTGAAAGAAATGAAAGAATTATAGTTTTTTCTTAACAATGATAAACTATAACAGTAATCACAGGAAAGAAGAAAAAATCACAAAATTGAATTAATCTTACGAAAAAATCCTCAGAAATGTATTATAATAAATTTTAATACAATAATTTAAATACATAAGTAAACAAGAAGAACATGTTGAAATAGTGAGTTAATTTATACTTACTATTGTACAAATTTCCTACAAACACTTGATTGTCATAATTAACATAACCCAACACATTATCACAGTCGATTATATTTTTTTACAATTAAATAAAAATACAAACATTTAATTTTTTTTGACCAATTATTAGAGAGATGTAGTCAAGTTATATTCATTGTTTACCTCTTAACTCTCTCTACCGCTCTCTCTCTCTCTCTCTATTTGTAAACAAGGGCTTACACTATGATCAGAGGGGCGTTAATTCATAGTCACACTTGTATTTTTGTTATAGTATTTAAGTATGAAGCTACGTCACTCCCAAGATCACACTAAACTCACTACAAGATCACATACACACTCAGATCAGACGAAATGACTCACTCTAGTTTCCCGCACAGGTTGAGATGGGATTTTCTGATCAATTGGTTTTGTGATGGTGTTTTATAGACGACTAATCTCACTCAGCTCACTGTGATCACTGAGTTCACCAGGGGCGCCACATTCTCCTCATGCTCAAGTCATAAGGTTCGTCCTCCTCCTCCTCCTCCTCGATGTCTATGTCCTCCTCGTAGTCATCCTTGTCCTCCTCCATCTCCATGTCCTCCTGCCCGGGGTATGGTGGAGACTGGAAGGTTTGTGGAGACACGCTGGGTGGCGGTGTGGGCGGTGTGTGGACGGTGGGGTGGGCGGGCGTGTAGTACATCATCATGGAAGTTGTTGTGTGTGGGAGGTGTGGCAGGATGGATGAGCACTGGGTGGATGTGGGCGGGAGGTGTGGAATGGGCGTGGATATAGATGGACACTGGGTGGATATGGACGTTGAGGGCGGGTAGTTGTTGTGTGTGGGTGTGGTAGAGGCGGGTAGACAGGGTGTCGCCGTGGTGGGTGTGGGTGGTGGTGGTGGTGGTGGGGGACACTGGGTGGAAACAGACATAGAGGTGGGCGGACACGGGGTGGACACAGGAACGGAGGTAGGCGGACAGTGGGTGGGTGAGGCGGGGGATGTGGGCGGACACGGGGTGGACACAGGAACGGAGGTAGGCGGACAGTGGGTGGGTGAGGCGGGCGATGTGGGCGGACACGGGGTGGACACAGGAACGGAGGTAGGCGGACAGTGGGTGGGTGATGTGGGCGGACACGGGGTGGACACAGGAACGGAGGTAGGCGGACAGTGGGTGGGTGAGGCGGGGGATGTGGGCGGACACGGGGGTGGAGGCACTGGGGAGGCACTGGGGCACTGGTCACTGGTAGGTGTTGACGGGGTGTCGGGGCACTGTGGCGGCACTGGGGAGGTGCTGACCTCTACCGTCTTACCCTCCTGGGGCAGGAGGAGACTGGGGTCTATTCCCCCCTGGACGAGGAAGGCGACGCCCCCGGTAGGTAGCCGTGTTGGCACCAGCGTCAGGCGGGTACTGGCACCCTCACCCTTGGCACTCTCCTGCTTGATGCCGACGCTCGCCTCACACTTGATGGTGGAGGTGACAGGAGCCCCCGAGAGCCTTGCTGCCACAGCGTCTTCACTCGGCTGGCGGGCGGCGTCTGGGCGTGGTGTGGGCGGCTGTAGCGTCTTCAGGCAGGATT
>CAUDMG010004121.1:1095000-1110000 GCA_958450375.1 Homarus gammarus
TGTTGTTGTTTTTGTTGTTGTTGTTGTTATTGTTGTAGTTGTTGTTGTTGTTGTTGTTGTTGTAGTTGTTGTCGTTGTTGTTGTTCTTGTAGTTGTTGTTATTGTTGTTGTTATTGTTGTTGTTGTTGTTGTTATTGTTGTTGTTGTTGTTGTTGTTCTTGTAGTTGTTGTTGTTGTTGTTGTTGTTGTTGTTGTGTTGTTGTTATTGTTGTAGTTGTAGTTGTTGTTGTTGTTGTAGTTGTTATTGTAGTTGTTGTTGTTGTTGTTGTTGTTAAGTAACATGCTCACTTCACAGTAGACACACTGGTCACCACTACTGAGTGTTGTTGATGACCGGCACTCACCTCCTGACGACGGCGGGCCATTAAGTCCAGGGGCGCCACAATTGGTCTTTGTGGCGCGGATCAGAGTGTTGGTGGGGCGTGTTGCCGATGGCGTGGGGCCGCAGGCGTTATGGTGGCCGCAGGCGGACAGACGCAAGACAGGCAGGCAGCCGCGGGTGACCTTTGACCCCGACCTTCCGCAGCTCCAAGCCACGCCATGACCCTGTACACACGCCGCCCTCCCCCTCCCTCCCTCCCTCCTGCTGGGGTACCACGCTACTGCTGTGTGTGTGTGTGTGTGTGTGCGTGCGTGCGTGTGTGTGGTGTGGTGTGGTGTGGTGTGTGTGTGTGTGTGTGTGTGTGTGTGTGTGTGCGCGTGTGTGTGTTCGGGGTACTTTAGAACAACATGGTGGTTTTTTCTGGGTATATGTTGAACAAGTCGTGGGTTATAGAATGTACTCCTATCAGCTTGGTCTCGCTGAGTACGTGGGGGTAGGCAGCTTAAGGACTCAGTAGAGGAGTAGTCCAGTCCAGTTAACCCCGCGGGGTACTCTGGGCAGGTCGGGGCGCCGCGGGGCAGAAAAACAGCAGGTCTGGGTCGGGGTACTGCCTGTTGCTACCATTTTTTTTATACCAAAGCTTCCGGTCATTAAACTGATTTCTATTGTCTTGTAGCCCGTGTCTTAACGATCTAGGGGGGGGGGGGGAGGGGAGAAGGGAAAGGGGGGAGGAAGAGGAGGGAGAGAGGAAGAGGAGGGAGAGAGGAAGGGAAGAAAGTGAGGAGGTGGAAGGAATCTCTTGGCACAGACTTGAAAATTGACTCTCTCTCTCTCTCTCTCTCTCTCTCTCTCTCTCTCTCTCTCTCTCTCTCTCTCTCTCACCTGTTTGCTCCCCATCTTTTGCCAATTACCTGACCCCTGTGTGTGTGTGTGTGTGGTGACGGTAAGTACTGCTAGATTATTACCTCCTCTTCCCCCCTCCCCCTTCCCCTTTCTCTCTTCCCCCTCCCCCTTCCTCCTGCGTGCGATAATGATGGTAACTGTGACTAAATGATCTCCCCCCTCCTTCCCCTCCCTTCTCCTTCCCCTCCCTTCTCCTTCCCCTCTCCCCCTTCCCTTTACTTTCCCTTCTCTCCTCCTCTTCCTCCCTCCTGCGTGTGATGATGACGGTAATTGATGCTAAATTATCATTATCTTCTTCCCCTTATTGCTTCCCCCCCTTCCCCCTCCCTTCCCCCTCCCTTCCCCTCCCATTTTATCTCTCTTTTTCCCTTCCCTCTTCTCTTCCTTCTCCTAGTGAACTAAGAAGAGAGAGAGAGAGAGAAAGTAATAAACATTGCAGTAGGGAACCCACATTCCTGCTCTGAATACGACCAATCACCGCCTAGTATAGCTGGACATATCCTCCCCCCCTCCTCCCCACAACACATCCTCCCTCCCCCCTTGCCTCCCCACATCCTCCCCCCCCCCCCACCACCTCTATTTCTGTCCCCTATCCTCTCACCCTTCACCATTACACCCCCTCCCCAACACCCCCCTCCCCTCTCCCCAACACCCCCCTCCCCTCTCCCCAACACCCCCCTCCCCTCTCCCCAACACCCCCCTCCCCAACACCCCCCTCCCCTCTCCCCAACACCCCCCTCCCCTCTCCCCAACACCCCCCTCCCCCCTCCCCAACACCCCCCTCCCCTCTCCCCAACACCCCCCTCCCCCCTCCCCAACACCCCCCTCCCCTCTCCCCAACACCCCCCTCCCCTCTCCCCAACACCTGACTTAAAACGCTTCTGATAATATACCACTGTTGACGCAAGACGAATTATACATACATACATACATACATACATACATACATACATACATACATACATGGCCACGAGAGACTTAATGGCAAAACCACCTAACGGAGAGGAGGTGAGGAAGAGTAAGGGGAGGAGGAAGAGGAGGAGGAGGGAGGAAGAGGAGGAGGAGGAGGGAGGAAGAGGAGGAGGAGGAGGGGGGAAGAGGAGGAGGAGGGGGGAAGAGGAGGGGGAGGATTTTTATCATTCGGTTTATTCAGAATTCCAGGACTTTCTGTACACTGGTTGGTCAGGGTCAGCCAGGCGTGAGGTGGTGCTCTCTCTCTCTCTCTCTCTCTCTCTCTCGGCAACTCAAGTGATCAGAGAGATTAGTTACCGGATCATTTAGTTTGATCATTCGTCTGGCAGCCCCGTCCACCTGCGCGCGTAAATTGCTGCCGGGAGTAAATGATATAATTGTCGTCCTGGAACCATCACCAGATACCCTAAAGACGGGGGGGGGGGGGGGCGGGGGTCAGTGATGCCCTCAGGTGTACACTTATACAGAACAGGTGCAGCAGCTGACTCCCATTCATTCCCAAGTTCCATTCATGACCCGGTGACCTAAACCCCGTGACGCGTTTAACTCATGTGTTTCATTCGGTTCATTGACTCAGTGCTTCTGTTCATTCATGTTTGGGGTTTGTTTACATGTGTGTGTCAGGTGTGTGTCAGGTGTTTGTTGCTGTTGTAGTGATTGTTTATATGTGACTTTGGGTTAGATATAAGTATTAATTTCTTTGTTTTTTCATCCCATTTTTTTTTCTTTCTTTCTTCTTCTTCTTCGTCTTTTGTTTTCATATTATTATTATTGTTGTTATTATTGTTATTAGTAATATTTATTATTATTGTTATTGTTATTATTATTATTATTATTATTATTATTATTATTATTATTATTCCTCTTGTGAGTAAATATCCTTAATTTAACAATAACAAGATAGAACAATAAAGTTAATTAGATGTACAGGTAATTATTATCAAAGAGAATTAGGAGTTTGCTAAATACAAAATTAATAATATTCCCCTCCTCTCCTCCCCTTCTCTCCTCCCCTTCTCTCCTTGCCCCTCTCTTCCTTCCCCTCCCCCCCCCAGTGTTTTCCTCCCCTCCTCCATCTTCCTAGTATCTCCTTCTCCTCTGTCCTCTCCCACCTTCCAATATCTTCCTCCCTCCCTCCCCTTCTCTCCCTCCTCCCCTCCCTCTCTACACCTGTACCTGGGCAATTAGGTCAACATGTGTACAGGTGTTCAGTACAATATTTCAGGTGTGAGGGTGCGCTCTCTCTCTCTCTCTCTCTCTGACACACATACATATAACTGTGTGTCTGTCTGTCTGTCTAATAAGATATAGGATACATAAACACCAATAATATATTCATTATATATACCTCTTTATACTAACACACGCTATATATACCAAATATATCACTATAGCTTCCTTGTGGTATATAAACCCGGTATATACGTCACACCTGTTATATGTCAGTATATACCTCTTAGATGGGTATAAGAGATCTACTTAATATAACGAAAATATACCTTAAACTGTAAAGATATACCAAGATGCAGTATAACAGGGGGAGTATATATACCTTGGTGAGTATATATCAGAATTTATGCTTATCAGATATAGCATATACTCCACAGTCAGGATGGCAGGTGATATAACGAGGATATATATTGTATTATACCTTACATATACAATTAATATACCATATGGGATATACCAACACTTCATATAGCTAGATATACGTCAAGTCGATATATAAGACACATATAGTTATACTGAAATATATTATAGTCAGATTAACTCAGAATTATATATATATATATATATATTAAAATTAGCTTTATATAAGTATATCGTTTGTATTTCTAGTTATTTATATTTATTTATAGTTTATAGATCAAAGTTTATATATAATAATACTATATAATAATAATAATAATAATAATAATAGTAATATAATTAACTACATAACAGATTAACTAAAGTTCCTTCCACCTTATTAATCAGCCCCCCCCCCCCCCCCCCTGAACCCCGAGAGATTCAGACCCGTGAACCCGAAGCCGTAGACTGATACATTACTCTGTCCATAAAGGGTTCGGATTCACGAGTTTGAATCTTGAGGTTCGTGGGTGACTGTACAGGTGTTGGTCCGTCAATATCTCCAACATTTGTAACTCTCTCTCTCTCTCTCTCTCTCTCTCTCTCTCTCTCTCTCTCTCTCTCTCTCTGTCTTAGTATGTAAACAAACTTCAAATTAAACTAACATATATCTTAATTATTATCAACTTATTTTAACAGTAATATTAAAGTGATGTTATTATTGGTGGTGATATTAACATTCTTAATAATATATAAGTAATTTTATCATTAATTTAATATTCTTTGTAATATTTTCACCAATGTTAACTTTACATAAACATAAGTGATAAAAATTGTACTATTATTAAGGTAATGTTTGTGTGTCCAGCCATGAGAGGGACTAACTCACGGTACACTTAACCTAACCTAACCTAACCTAACTCACGGTACACTTAACCTAACCTAACCTAACTATAACGGTAGGACGGTAATGTAACACTGATACAGCGCATTTGACCCTTCGTTAACTCCGGGTTAAAAACAATACTAAGAACTACAGTCATGTACTTGAGACAGTCCGGAGACAAGACTCACATCCTCGGGTAAGTGTCTCCTGAGATGTACCTTCCTGGGTGTTATTGGACAAAGATAAATAAACATCACAAAACATATTTATTGTCTGTATTAACATTATCAACACACACACATCACTTAATGGCAGTAATACTTGTCATGTGAGGTCATAACTGCTGTCACCTCACGTCTACAGCCTCTCAGCTTGGTGGCGCCCTCTGACATGTGGACAACTTGACTGACTAGAGGCAGAGGTTGGTGGCTTAATGTAGAGATAAATTACCTGCGCCTGACATTGGTCACTAATGCTGGTACACTGATGACCAGCAGGAAGGTGGGGCCAAGCAGCACCTCACAAATATATGTCCAAGTACTGTATTTTCCAGTTAAAATATTACCTTCTCTACCGGGCATGTGGATCACTTACCCGTCACCTAATCAGCTCACGGCCGGGCTGACAGGCACTACTAATCAGTCCAGCCTGTTACAACCCCTTCATCGAATAACTCAGGCAATTGAAGGCACTTATAACATCATAATCCACTTAAGATCATTTAACGAGGTATAGTACTTAAATTCGTAATTTTTAAGTGTGTGGTGTCATTTGGCACTGTCAATATGTCACCTGTGAGGCACTTATAAGCACTTGGCACTGTCAGTATGTCACCTGTGGGGCACTTATAAGCACTTGGCACTGTCAGTATGTCACCTGTGGGGCACTTATAGGCACTTGGCACTGTCAGTATGTCACCTGTGGGGCACTTATAAGCACTTGGCACTGTCAGTATGTCACCTGTGGGGCACTTATAGGCACTTGGTGGTTGTTTGAGCCTCCAAGTGAGTCATTAAGCAGCTCCATAGTTCTTGTTTATACAGCGGAGGTATTGTTTAGTCTTCCAGTTCCTGTTTACGTCACTCCTGTAAGAGAGAAAGAACTCTGATAAATCTATCTATCAACTAGCAACTGATACATGATTACTTGAGTCTACCATAAATAAAGAGAATTTAATTTTCTCTAACTCAATTAAGGGAATAACTCACCTAAACATTGAATAACTTTATTTTACACTTGAACGGGGAATTAGTTGATATCTTGTTTAATTCTTCTATTTATTAAGTTATTTACGTATTCATTTATTCATTTATCCATTGTTTTTATTAATTTTATTGAGTAAAATTGGTTATAAAGAAAATTAATAACTATTTACCGTATACATTGGGTTTTCAATTCCATCTACGTTGCTTTCACACTCTCGGGTATTTTGTTGTCGTTGTCTGCTACTCAGTACCTGATTTCCGTTCCCCTGATTGGCAATAACCATGTTGGACTGAACTTGATTTCCGTTACTCTGATTTCCGTAGCTTTGGGCGGTATGATTGGCGTTTGCATTGGCCGGGTTGGTACTGATCTGATTTCCATGACTCTGGTTGTCATGGTCCTGATTGGCAAGATATGGACTGGTACGACCCTGATTGGTGTGGACCTGATATGAAGTACCCAATTCGACTTCTTCGCCCCTTATACCTGACCCTGAGAAAGAAAGTGTAAGTAAATTACCATAATACCATAGTTAGCGCTTAACGAATACAAACTGACCATTACAGAAAACGCTAACATGAACCGTAACTCTTATAGAAATCTGACTAAGTGTTCAAATAAATAAGAAGAATTTTTTGGATAATGAAGAGAGGTTTAGGGTGGGTGGGGGTTTGTGCGTGGGTGTTAGTGGGTGGGGGTTTGTGCGTGGGTGTTAGTGGGTTGGGGTCGTACCTATGTGTGGATCGTTAAGTGTGTTGGCGAGGTCTCTGGTTTTCTTCGGGGAGTCATGTGGAGCACTGAGGTCCATCTGGGGAAAGACGTACCATGAATGAGTGGAGTCTCTCTCTCTCTCTCTCTCTCTCTCTTTCTCTCTCTCTCACATGGGTTATATAATATCATGATCTAATATTTTTGGATAGATCTATGCAGCTCGATGTCTGAACTACACACACACACACACACACACACACACACACAACACACACCTACCTCCTCCCACACGAAGTTAAACCTGTCTTGTTGTGGTGGATCAGGGGACATGATGACTGTGTCCAGGTCACTCCCAGCCGACCTGGAGCACTCGGCTGGCATCCCTCCCAGGTTACTCGGCTTCAGGTCGCTCCTCCCTTTGTCTCTCCATCCTAAGTTACCCTGGAAGTGGATGCCCCTCCGCTGGTCATGCTCGTCCCTCCCATGGTCACTCCGGCAGTTATTTTTCATCCTATTCAGGTCCTCACGCCCCAGGTCACCTTGATGATGATTAGCCCTGTTCAGTTCATCCCTCCCCAGGTCATGTAGGCGGCCCAGGTCATCCATGGCCCCAGGTACGAGTCCAGGGATGGCCTTGTCGAAGCTGCTGTCATCGAAGCCCAGCGGGTCCTCACTGGGCGTCACGTCCCCCATCAGGTAAGACATCTGTTAAGGGGAGAGACTCGTCATCAAGTTACCATGACATTTCAGTAAAACCTCGTTCAAGTGTGAAGTAGTTCCTTCAAGTGTGACTCAAATATACCACAGAACCTAGATGTGACTCTCAAGTACGGGGTTGAGTATGAGAGAGTGTTCCTTACCTTGAGGTGACGCTCGAGTATGAGGTCAAGGTCAAAGTCATCGTCGTCCTCACCGAAGGGATTGACGAGCGACTCGGCCACCTTGAGCCAGCCCATGTAGAAGAAGAACTGCAACAGGGTGAAGATAGGGATGAAGAAGTCGATGGTCCTGTTGGTGTACTTCTGTTGGGGGTCCAGGAACTGTCGTCCCAACACTGAGAAGAAGAAGAAGGAGTACACGGCCATCGTCACCACCTGCGGGAGGGAGAGAGAGGGAGAGTTAGTGGGAGGGAAAGAGAGAGGGAGATTCACCACATTCTCTCATCCCTCCCACTCACCACTCCCGCCACTCACCTGCGTGTAGACGAGAGGGATGCTCATGTCGTTCCACCTGAGCAACATCCCGTTCCTGTTTCTCAACTTAATCAACTCCTCCAGCAGGAATTTTAAGCCGAAGTTGTCCCTGACGTAGCCAGAGGTCGTGGCACTCTCTACCATCTTACACGACCACATTATCGGCAGTAGCACCAGGGGCACGCTTGTCCTCCCCTTCTGCTGCTCTAGGATGCGCATCTCGTGGGCTGTGAGGTATCCTGTGGGAGGGGCAGAAGGAGGAGGAAGTGGTGATGGTGAGGAAGCATCTAATATGGATAGGTAGAAAGAGAGGATGAAAGAGAAAAGAAAAGAGACCAAAAGAAAGGAACAAAGAAGAAAAAGAGAGAGAGAGAGAAGAAATTTGAAGGGAAGATAGGAAGGTAGACACACATACAGAGAAACAAAGACATCACAAACAAAACAGAAATAATAAAACCCACACAAACAAACACACAAACAAACAAACACCATATAAATAAATCAACATTACGCATCTCAACACTACGTCCCCAACACCCCCACCCATCCCCCCACCCATCCCCCCCCCCCATCCTCATCCCCCCTCATCCTCATCCCCCCACCCAACACCCCACCCCCCAAAAATATATAATTTACATGGGTGTGAAATAGGCCTTGACACCCACCTGCAGAAACCCATTAAGATTATCACCAATAATGGGGATAATTTTACACAGGTGGGTTATGACTCACCCCTACTGACCTTAGTGGGTCAATGTTACCTGTTTGTGATGTGCTGTGTTTGTTTTGGGGAGAGGACGAGAGTTTGTGAAGGATGGTTTGTTATGAATGTGTATTGTGTAACCCTTATTATACCTGTCTTCACTCACTCACCAGCTTCTAAAATCTCCTTATAGGTTGGGAACTTCTTTTGCACCTTTGGGGAGATCTTGGCAAAGGTGAGGAGACTAGCCAGGTTCACATACCGTATGAGAGTCGCCCTAAGTGCTCGTGGTGTCCCTTGCTGGAAAGAAAAGAACAAAAACAAGAATCCGGATAGTGTACATGAACGGCTTCCCCATCTCTCTCGTCTTTATTTACATTCGCTCATGAACGCCATTCCTCTCTCCCACTATATAATTTTTTTCTTGACACATATCTCGCTTAGTTACCGATTGTATTGACGTTAAATACAAAATACATGAGAGTGATTAAACTGTATTAATACCTTTCCTCTTATGTATGACGCGCAGACCATGGCAAAATCGTCGGGCCAGGGGATACAGAGATACTGTTCCCACCACCGCTGTACCACCACTGTAACGTAGAACCCCAGCACGAAGGAGATGGGGATGAGGTTCCTGAAGTAGTCGCAGTAGAGGGAGAGGTGCTCGAAGGTCCTTTTGGTGGAGGGGAGAGGGGAGTTAGTGAGGAGGTTTGGGTTTGGAGAGAGAGAGAGAGAGAGTGTGTGGAGAAGGTTATGTTGGGGAAAGAGAAAGAGAGAGAGAAAGAAGGAGCGAGAGGGAGGAGGATGATAAGGAGACCAGGTATTGGGGATTCTTTGCTTATATACCATAATTTACACACACACACTGTTCCAACATGGCTGCCAACATACCAACCTTTCATTCCTTCCAACGAGTTTACCAAACCTGCCAACACAGTGATACCAACCTTGAACTCCTTCTACCACGCCTGCCAACCCTTCCAAACCTGCCAACACAGTCATACCAACCTCCTATTCCTTCTACCAGGCCTGCCAACCCTTCCAAACCTGGTAACACAGTGATACCAACCTCCAAGTTCTTCTATCAGGCCTGCCAACCCTTCCAAACCTGCCAACACAGTCATACCAACCTCCCATTCCTTCTACCAGACCTGCCAACCCTTCCAAACCTGGTAACAGAGTGATACCAACCTCCAAGTCCTTCTACCAGGCCTGCCAACCCTTCTAAACCTGGTAACACAGTGATACCAACCTCCAAGTTCTTCTATCAGGCCTGCCAACCCTTCCAAACCTGCCAACACAGTCATACCAACATCCAAGTCCTTCTACCAGGCCTGCCATCCCTTCCAAACCTGCCAACACAGTGATACCATCCCCTCCAAGTCCTTCTACCAGGCCTGCCAACCTTGCCAAACCTGATAACACAGTAATACCAACCTCCAAATCCTTCTACCAGGCCTGCCAACCCTTCCAAACCTGCCAACACAGTGATACCATCCCCTCCAAGTCCTTCTACCAGGCCTGCCAACCTTGCCAAACCTGATAACACAGTAATACCAACCTCCAAATCCTTCTACCAGGCCTGCCAACCCTGCCAACCCTGACAACACAGTAATACCAACCTCCTCTGATCTTCGTTGAGGGCGAACCTGTACACCAGTGAACATAAGAAGTACAACATGCAGTAGACGACTGTATCTGGCCACACTAGCTTATAGATGCTGCCCTTCCACCTGCCGGAGAGAACACAAGACGGTGAGTTAGGGGTTGTGTTCTGGTGGGAGGGTTGGTACTACTGTTTGTTTACTCTACAGGGTGTATCATAAGTTTTCTCTACAGGGTGTATCATAAGTCTTCTCTACAGGGTGTATCATAAGTCTTCTCTACAGGGTGTATCATAAGTCTTCTCTACAGGGTGTATCAAAAGTCTTCTCTACAGGGTGTATCATAAGTCTTCTCTACAGGGTGTATCATAAGTCTTCTCTACAGGGTGTATCAAAAGTCTTCTCTACAGGGTGTATCATAAGTCTTCTCTACAGGGTGTATCATAAGTCTTCTCTACAGGGTGTATCAAAAGTCTTCTCTACAGGGTGTATCATAAGTCTTCTCTACAGGGTGTATCATAAGTCTTCTCTACAGGGTGTATCATAAGTCTTCTCTACAGGGTGTATCATAAGTCTACTTTCATAGGAAGTACGCTTACAGTGGTTGATTTAGACTATCCTTAGTATACCTGTACTGTCTACTGTGGTATACCTGTACTGTCTACCATGGTATACCTGTACTGTCTACCATGGTATACCTGTACTGTCTACGGAGGTGACAGTACAGGTGTGACGGCGTAACACTCACCTGAACAGTAGGCGCCAGAAGGACCCAAACCCACGACAGTCAGACACTTGTGACGTGTACGAGACGGTCATGGTGACGCTCCTCTGTCACCACGAGAGACAGTGACGACGTGACGCTGGGGATGGACAGTGACGGTGTGACGCTGGGAGATGGAGAGGAAACAGCAACGCTTAACGGTGATAAATTGACGGTGAAACAGGGACGATAGATAGTGACGGTGTGAATGTCACTGTCACCACCTCACCTCACCCTCTGTCAACGAATAGATTCCAATTCTTTCTCACAACCCTTCACTCACAACTATAGCAACCTCTCCTTACATAGTTCAGGGTTGTAGTGTGTGTGTGTGTGTGTGTGTGTGTGTGTGTAAATAATTAGGTATAAGTTTGCTAATAGGAAGTGGACGTTGAAATATATTAAATGATGCTCTCTCTCTCTCTCTCTCTCTCTCTCTCTCTCTCTCAATTATACCTAACCTTGACAACTTCGACGTACACTTAACCACGCACGCGCACACACGCACACCTCCCCCACTCACATGCACATACCTGCACACCTACACACACCTGTTAAAACATGCTGAACACACCTGATCTCTCGTCCAATATTTACTCATCGTTAACTAATGAGTAAAATTTACCTGTACACATCAGCCTATTTCAACATCTTTGCCTATTATCTCACCTGTCGTAATAGGGAAATAGGGCCTCACCTGCCAATTAGACGATGATAATTTGTGGGGGTAAAATTGAGGTGTGTGTGTGTGTGTGGATGGATGTAAGGACGTATGAATGTATACACACACACACACACACACACACACAAGCACACACACACACACACACACACTTGCAAGCATTTAAACATTATAACGCGCCAACTTTTTATGACAAACTCAAATACCGTCACACATGGAGCAGTTTTGTGGGAATAGAATTTGTGTCTTGATTAATTCCGTCTCTCTCTCTCTCTCTCTCTCTCTCTCTCTCTCTCTCTCTCTCTCTCTCTCTCTCTCTCTCTCTCCAACATCTGTTTCTTGTGAGTAACTGAATATATGTATTGGGGGGAGGGAAGGAGAGAAGGGGGAAACATCTCATAAAACTCAAAATACAGCTCCACATCGACTCATAACTCACAAGTGTCACTCTTCCCTCTTCCTCTAACTCACTCACATAAAATTACTCAAAATAATGCTGGAATGTTCTTCAATCTGGTATTAAATTCCTTCGGTAAAACATAATTTATAAATGCTGGTAATATATTTTTTTTTCACTTCCAAGTAAAGTTCAACACTCACTTACTCACCAAAATTCTGTAGAAACTCTGGGAATTGTCTACAGTATTTTCTTGCACTCAATACTCATTTCGGCACTTAGAAACAGTAATAAATGCTGAGAATTTTCCACAGTATAAAGAGGTAGTATTTTTAAAGCTGTATTCACTTAAATGCTAAAATATTATTATCTGTAGAATTTATCAATATTTTCTACAACGTCATAGTCACGTAAATGCTCAAAATGGCTTAGAATTTTCAGAATAATGCCGAGAATTAGTTTCCAGTACTGTACTCACTTGAACTAAACACCTATTACTTGATCAAATGCTGAGAATTTTTAACAGGAGAATTTTCTGCTGAAGACTTTAACCCTGCGTAGCTGAGGTTGGTCTCCTGACTACCTGGTGCAGGTGTGTGTGTGTGGCTTAATGACCACCACTCTCTCTCTCTCTCTCTCTCTCTCTCTCTCTCTCTCTCTCGTGTACATCTGTGATCTTGAACTATAAAAATGCTCAGTCCACACACACACACACACACACACACACGAGTAGATGTTAGACAGGTTCACTAAATTTCCATGAATTAAACCATTTGAGTAAGATGGCTTAACCTAACCTACCCTACCCTACCCTACCTTACCTTACCTTACCTTACCTTACCCTACCTTACCTTACCTTACCTTACCTTACCTTACCTTACCTTACCTTAACCTAACCTGACCTAATCTGACCTGACCTAATCTGACCTGAGCTCTGGAAAACTACCAGTAGCAGAGAGAGAGAGAGAAAAAAAGAGACAAAGAGAGAGAGACAGAGAGAGACAGAGTTCACCTGGTGACCCACTAAATTAACTGTGAATTCAGGTGTTGGTCCAATTCAACCCTGATACCTCTCTCTCTCTCTCTCTCTCTCTCTCTCTCTCTCTGGCAGTGAGAGAGAGAGAGAGAGAGAGATTCGGCTTCTTTAGGGACATGAGTTAGTTTAGGTTAGGTTAGGTTAGGTTAAGTTAGGTTAGGTTAACTGTATCCATAATAGTCATAGTATTTCAATGGTTTAGTGTGTGTGTGTGTGTGTGTGTGTGTGTGTGTGTGTGTGTGTGTGTGTGTGTGTGTGTGTGTCACCTTGACTCACTCCCCTGCCCCAAGAACACCTGTGTGGGGCGTACAGCTGATGTAGGTGTGTGAGTCAACCTGGGGGGGGAGGGGGAGGTCACATTAATACTCGGTCAGTGTCCCATAATAAGCTGGACATGTTTAATGAGTCGCCAAATGTATCCAGACAGACAGATATACACACACACACACACATAAGAACATAAGAAAATAAGGAGTCTGCAATAGGCCGGTTGACCTGTGCATGGCAACTCCTGTCTAGAGTTACTACCACTCTCTATCATCCATGAATCTATCTAGCCTCCTTTTAAGACTTTCCAGAGTTCCAGCACTTACTACAAAGTTGCTAAGCTTGTTCCACTCGTCCACCACCCTATTTGTGAACCAGTTCCTTCCTATCTCCCTCCTAAACCTAAACTTATCCAACTTAAATCCGTTGCTCCGAGTCCTATCCTGCTCGGATATTATAAGAACTTTATCTATATCCCCTTTATTGATTCCTTTCACCCACTTAAATACTTCTATCATAACTCCCCGCACTCTTCGTCTTTCTAGGGAATGCAAGTTTAGTTTCTTTAACCTATCCTGATATGGAAGGTTTCTAAGTCCCGGAATCATTTTCGTCATTCTTCGCTGCACCGACTCTAGTGAATTGATATCCATTCTATAATAAGGGCACCAAAACTGAACCCTCCCCTACCTCTAATCTTCCCCAGCGCCTCCCTATACCTCTTGAAAAGTTCCTCACTCCAAACCTTACCTATGTCGTTTCCTCCCACACTAAGACACACTACTGGATTGGTTCCCTCCCCTGACAAAACCCTGTCTAACCTCTCGGCTACATGCCCTATCCCAGCCCCAGGAAAACACACCCTAGTCCTACGTTTCCTATCTCTCGCACAAAAAGCCCTATCTATAAACCTCACCTGGCTGTCACCAACTACCACGACCTTACCTGTGGGCAGGGTTTGTACAACTGCCCTTTCCTCTCCTTGATCCATACCGTCCTGCCTCTTCTCTTCCTCGCCAGCTTCCTGCAGCACCTGGTAAGGGTTACTGCACTCCACACCCTGGTCAGCTTTCCTGAGCCTGACCCTAGTCCCCTTGGAGACAACCACTCTCCACGCCTGCTCCTCCTTCGCAGGCTGCCTGAAGGAGTTCCGTCCTGAGGGCTTCATTTTCCCCCTTTAGAGTGTCAACCTCACTCCTCAACTGCCCCAGCTGCCTTAACAGTGTGGCCAGGAGGTCGTCTTTCCTCACACTCTGCTCCTCTTCCCCCAAGACACAACGATCCAAGGCGGCCATTTTCTTTGGTCACTAACGGGAGCACTTGGGGGAAAGTCCTTCTCCAAGCTGGGTCAGACAGACAGACAGACAGACAGGCAGACTCATAACAACAACAGTTAATAATTGTTACACCATTGATGGATAATAATACACATTTATTGGGTTTTATTTAATTAATTCTTTTTTTATAGTAATGACTAAGTGTGTGTGTGTGTCTGTGTATGTGTGTACGTGTGTGTGTTTGTGTCTGTGTATGTGTGTGTTTGTACGAATGAGAGATTGCATATGTGTGTTTCTCTATGTTTGTATGTATGTATGTATGTGTGTATGTATTTATGTATGTATGTATGTGTGTATGTATGTAATAATAATAATAATAATGATAATAATAATAATAATAATTAATGGTTTATTGAAAGAGCTTGGCAGCCAGAAGGCTGAAAATATACAGTTACATATTTGGGGAATGGGTTACGAATTACAAATAATATACAAGTAACATAAGT